>JAVJIF010030315.1:0-118694 GCA_038442645.1 Agave tequilana
GTGTAACGCCCCGATCCCACGGATACGGGGACGTCACTGCACCGCATATACGTAGGTCAGAAGGTGCCCCCACGTATATACGCTAAGCATTAAGTACAACAAGTATCAGAGTACAACACCAAGCGTGGTATAATCATATGCCAACTTACAAGATACAAATACAAAGTTATACAAGTTATGATAAGCAATATCACTTTACAAGTGTCTTTTATCACAACCCAAGTCCAAAAGGAACAATATACAACCAGAAACACAAAATGCTCACGTAATGGATGGAGATCCCGTGAACCAAAAGGAAGAATCGGGCACGATGGGACTAGAGCTGGTCAGCCTGCTCGCAAAGATAAGCCCGGTCCTCTGTGGAAGGCTCCACTTCGTTCCAAGCCTCAGAATCTGAATATGCAAATCCAAGGGGTTAAGACATATGACAATAAATAAAAGATAGCCAAGTGACTAAGGATCATGAATAAAGATAATGGAGTAGTAATAAATAGCAACGAATAACAAGTGATGTAAACTCAATAAGGTAAGGTCATGTGCAATAAATCTACAGTTAACGTCTTATTATTATTACTTGTCTTACTGTGATATCTAGCTATGTGACCCAGCGTCCCAGAGCACATAGATCCATATCCTAGTAAAGCAAGGTTGTTATTGGAAACAGCGGTTGTATCGACGAACTATGTTTACAGTGGGTCCCGTGCATGCCCGGGACCACGGTCCAGGGTGTTCCGTTGCTTGAAGACGGAACCAGCCGCAAGGCCTAACAGGAGGGTCTTATGTATGCCCTGGTCATGACAGTAAACAGGAAAGGGAGCAAGCACTCCCCTCGGTCCCCTGGAGTACCACAGGTTAGACCGGAACATAATTGTACAATATACCTAAAACCACTGTAAACACGAACACATATCGATATCCGCATATTTCCCCCTGACCCCAATGTAAGTTGGTCTATTTTATATAATAAGTCGGGTATACCATGCTTGGTGTTTCAGTGATAGCATGAAGGGGTGGTGATACTTCACATTTAACAAGTTATGGAATAGCAATATGTAACATGAGTCATGAAGCATAATAAAGCAAGATCTATCAGGTAACAAGTCATGCAGTACAGGTATGAAGCATAAACAAAGCTAAAACAGTATACAAATATCAGGGAAAGGTCAGAAATTAAAAAGGAAAGGAGTCAGAAAACTGGCCCAGAATTAGGCTGTCGGTCGACCTCCGGTCGACTGCCGGTCGACTGGGGATATAACTGGCGGTCGGCTCCCGGTCGACTGCCGGTCGACCGTGCAGATGCCGCGAGCTCCAGGTTTTGGCCGGTCGACTACCGGTCGACTGGTCCATACTAATTCCCTAAGCCGGTCGAGTGGTCGGTCGACTGCCGGTCGACCGCCAGCTCAAAACTGTGCACGCTGTGCACATCGGTAGAGTGATCGGTCGACTGCCGGTCGACCGACCCTCTGGAATCTGCTACTGTTAAGGCAGAAAATCAGATTTTTAAGGGATTGGTTCTAACAGCCTAAAGATAGGATTTTTATGTTATTAGGGGACCTGATCTATCAACACAAGTACACCACAACAGGGACTAGCCTTAATGAGTAGATATACACACATGGGGAGGTTGGATTTGAGCTTTGATGACCTAAAAATTGGATTTTTATGGAACCATTTTACAAGAATTACTATCACAAGTAAATAGAGGGAAATCTAGGTCTTGGTGAGTAAAGATACTCACTTGGGAAGGTTCAATTAGGAGTTTGACCCAATGGAGGAAGAGGGTGGCTACAATCCAAAATCTTGAGTTGAAGGAGTTGCTCTAGGTGTTGCCTTGGGGAGTGATGGTTGAAATTGAAGTCCTTGATGAAGCCTTGGTTGAAGTCCTTGAGATCTTGAGGTGGAGGTGAAGGGATTGGGTGATCTAGGAGCTAGGGTTCTTGCTTGAAGAAGAAGAGGATTATGGAGAGCTTCTCTCTTGATGAAGTGAAAGAGAAGGAAAAGGGGAAATTTGCAAATGAAAGGGATTTATAGGTTGGGATTATTTCAAAGAGGGTGGAATTAAGGTGAAAAGGAGGGGTTTTCTTGCAAAAGAAGGGGGGTGAGGTGTCCCTCACTTGGCCACTTGGCCAGCCATGGGAAGGAGAGAGAGTGAGTAGGGTTAGGTGAAGGGTGAGTGGGAATTGAGGTGGCACATGAGGTGGAAAATGGAATTTGCAATAATTGAAAAAATGCCTGAAATTCAAGTGTCTCGGAATGATCTGAAAATTTTATCAAAAATCAAGAATAATATTTGAAGACTCATGGTGAAATTCGTTTGAAGAAATACTGTATAGTTTTAAAATTAAAAATCCCGGAATCAGTTATTTACCGACTCCGAAAGAATTTTCATAAATTCATAAAATTCTCAGAAAAAGTGTATAAGTAAGAAATATGATTCTAAGCAATAAAGTCTAAAGGACTTTCTAAAATTCCTAACTGTTTGGAAGATAAAAATTCGGAAATCGGTCAGCGGCACTGGCCGACACCGGTTTCGGAGAAATTCATTTTAATTCCAGAAATTTCAGAAAATCACATAAAATCTAAAATATTGGAAAATGATATTTGAAATCAAAATCGGTCAAATACGGAAGGTAAATCGAAAAATACGATCGAAGGACTGAATACGTATCTAAGTACGTATTCCGGGAGAGGGGTATTACAATCCACCCACCTTACAAAAATTTCGTCCTCGAAATTTCATAAGGTGAAAGATAACAGGAAAAGCAACAGATAGATACGGATACAAGGAAAGATAACGGTAGAGAAGAGTAGAAGGAAAGAGTCTTACCCAATCAAGATGTGAAGAGTTGAGGATAACGCTCCCGGACAACGTCCTCTCGTTCCCAAGTGGCCTCCCCTGGCGCATGCCTGTTCCAAGACACCAATACTAATGGAATAGCTTTGTTCTTCAGTGTCTTGACACTCCTATCCAGAATGGCCATCGGCTGCTCTTGGTATGATAAATCCGGTTGTAGTTCCAGCTCGGAATGATCCAGAATATGGCTGTCATCCCTGACATACTTCCTCAACTGAGACACGTGGAAAACATTATGCACCCCGTCCAAAGATGGCGGTAATGCCAATCTATAAGACACATCTCCCACACGATCCAGGATCTCGAATGGGCCGATATACCTTGGACTTAGCTTCCCACGTGTACCGAACCGGATTACACCCTTGGTAGGTGATATCTTCAAGAACACATGATCTCCGGTCTGGAATTCCAATGGCCTCCTTAGAGTGTCTGCCCAACTCTTCTGTCTACTCTGAGCAGCCTTGAGGTGATCTCTGATAATCCTGACTTTCTCTGTCGACTGCATCAGGATCTCTGGTCCCAAAAGACTCCTCTCACCGACTTCATCCCAACAAGTTGGTGATCTGCACTTCCTTCCATACAATGCTTCAAAGGGTGCCATCTTAATACTTGCCTGATAGCTGTTGTTATAAAAACTCAGCCAAGTGAAGATGGTCCTCCCATGATCCTCTGAAGTCAATCATGCAAGCCCTCAACATATCTTCAAGGATCTGGATAGTCCTCTCAGATTGCCCGTCTGTCTGAGGATGATATGAAGTACTGAATTTCAGACGAGTCCCCAGACTCTCTTGGAGACTCTCCCAGAAATGAGATCTGAATCTGGTGTCTCTGTCTGATACAATACTGACTGGAACTCCATGCAGACGAACTACCTCCTTCATATACTTATCTGCCAGAACCTCTGTCGACTGACCTACCCTGAATGGTATGAAGTGAGCTGACTTGGTGAGGCGATCAATGATTACCCACACCGCATTATTACCCTTGGGACTCCGAGGCAATGCCGTCACAAAATCCATGGTGATGTGCTCCCACTTCCATTCGGGTATCGGTAAAGGTTGAAGAAGTCCAGCTGATCTCTGATGCTCGGTCTTTATCTGCTGGCAAACCAAGCACTGGGCAACAAACTGGGCTATCTCTCTCTTCATAGCATTCCACCAAAAGTGCTTTTTCAGGTCCTGATACATCTTGTTTCCCCCAGGGTGTATAGAATAGGCTGAACGGTGTGCTTCCTCCAAAGTCTTCTGTCTGACTTCTCCTTGGGGAACACAGAGTCTACCTCCAAAATACAATGCACCATCTGGATGAATACAGATATCAGTCCTCAATCCAGCCTCTACTTGAGCTCTGAATGTCTGCAATCTGGGGTCCTCCTTCTGAGCTTCCTTGATCTCCTCTATCAATGATGACTGGATCTGTAAAGCCATGAACTGCCGGCCTTATCACCTCCTTGCACTAACATCAAATCCAACCTGATGAACTCCTGAATCAACTCCCTCTGCTGCGTGAGGTGGACTAGCACTCTGTTCTCTGGCATCCTGCTCAGTGCATCTGGAACGGTATTGACTTTGCCTGGATGATACTGCAAGTCAATATCATAGTCCGCCATAAGCTCCAACCACCTCCTCTGCCTCATATTCAACTCCTTCTGTGAGAAAATATACTTGAGGCTCTTGTGATCTGTGTATATCAACACTTTGTCTCCCAGAAGGTAGTGTCTCCAGATCTTCAAAGCAAATATCACAGCTGCCAACTCCAAGTCATGAGTTGGGTAATTCCTCTCATGAGGCTTCAATTGCCTAGATGCATATGCTATAACATGATCATGTTGCATAAGCACACACCCCAGGCCTTTACCTGATGCATCACAGAAAATGACCATCCCTCCTCTTCCTGAAGGAGTCCTCAAGATTGGAGCTGAAATAAGCCTCTGCTTCAACTGCTCAAATGCTGCATCACATTCTTCTGTCCATATGTATCTCTCCCCTTTTCTGGTGAGCCTGGTCAACGGAGCTGCAAGTCTAGAGAAATCCTGGACAAAGCGCCTGTAATATCCGGCTAGTCCAAGAAAGCTCTTTATCTCAGTCACCGTCTTCGGAACTGGCCAATTCTTCACTGCCTGGACTTTACTAGGATCAACTGACATTCCTTCTGCTGAAACTATGTGTCCAAGGAAAGCTATGCTGTCCAACCAGAATTCACACTTGCTCCTCTTGGCATGAAGCTGCTCCTGCTGAAGAGTCTGCAACACAATCCTCAAGTGCTCTGCATGCTCCCTATTATTCTTTGAATAGATCAGGATGTCATCTATAAACACAACTACAACTGATCCAGATAAGGAGAGAACACTCGGTTCATCAAGTCCATGAAAACTGCAGGGGCATTTGTGACTCCGAAAGGCATAACTAGAAACTCATAGTGGCCATATCGGGTCCTGAATGCCGTCTTCGGAACATCCCCCTTCTTCACCCTCAGTTGATGGTAACCCGACTGCAAATCTAACTTAGAAAATACACGGGCTCCATGAAGCTGATCAAACAAATCATCAATCCTGGGCAAGGGATACTTGTTCTTGATAGTGACTTTGTTCAATTCTCTATAATCAATACAAAGTCTCTTACCACCATCCTTCTTATTCGCCAATAGCACTGGAGCGCCCCATGGTGAAGTGCTTGGTCGAATCAGTCCCTTGTCTGAATATTCCTGCAGTTGCTTCTTCAAGATCTCCAACTCCGTCGGTGCCATCCTGTACGGAGCCTTAGATATAGGAGCTGTCCCTGGAACTGTATCAATGGAGAACTCCACTATCCTCTCCGGTGGAAGTCCTGAAATCTCAGCAAAGACTTCTGGAAATTCATCCCACACTGGCACTCCCTTCTGAACCTCCGAAGTGGTCATCTGAATCTTCTTCTTAGCAGGCTTCACCTCTCCACTAAACTGGAACTCCGGCTGAAGTGGGATTCTGAAATTGATCTTCCTTTCTCTACAGTCAATCACTGCATAGTACTGACTGAGCCAGGTCATGCCTAAGATTACGTCGTACCCCTTGGTGTCTAGTACGAGCATATCTATGGCCAAGATCTTCTCACAAAGTTCCACTGGACAGTCAGCACAAACTCTAGAAGATATAACTACCCCATTCCCTGTACTTATCTCCCATCTGCGGCCTAAAGCCTTAACAGGTATAGAATGTAAAGCCACAAAATGATCGGAGATATAACAGTGGGATGCACCTGAATCGAAGAGAGCGAGAACAGGTATTGAATGAACTCTGATGTTACCTGTAATCACCTCCTCTGAAGCCTCAGCCTCCTCTGCTGTCAGGTTGTAGGCCTGACCTCTACCACGCCCTGCTGCCGTTCTGGCTCCTCTCTGCACTGGGCGAACAACATGCGGTGGAGGAAGGGGAAGAGCTCTCCTCATCACTGGTCCCTGGTTCCTCTGCCCCACAGGCCCTGGTAGTACCCTCTGTCCATTCTGCTCTTGAGGTGCGGCAAGGTTTGGTTAGCAAACCCCATTCTCCTGTGTGGACAGGTCTCTACGGCGTGGTCTCGTGCTCCACACACCAAACACAATCCGTTTGCCCTCCGGCAATTCTGCTGAGAGTGTCCTGGTTTCTGGCAAAAGTTGCAGATAAGACCTGGTCGAGCCATCTGGTAAGGAACTGCTCTGAATGGTTGCCTGGCCTGAACCTTCGCTGCTCTGTATGGTCCTCCTCTACCCACTGGTACAAACGGCCTCTTCATGGCCTGGTTCTTCATCTGATCCTCTTGCTTCTTCTCTAACCCACGCTCCACCTCTCGAGCGATGGTGAGAACTTCTGAATAGGTCTTCAGCTGCTGGGGCATCAAGAGGACCTGTATGTCCATCTGCAGACCTTGCTGAAACCTGCTTGCCCTCTTCTCCCCATCCGTCACCATGTACGGGGCAAAGCGGCTCAGTCTGAGAAACTCCGCGGCATACTCATCCACGGACTTGTTCCCTTGCTGTAGTCTGATGAACTGCTCCTCCATGTCCTTCTGAGCAGTAGCAGGGAAGAATCGACTGTAGAAGCTCTTGGAGAAAGTATCCCAGGAGACAGGCTTCTCCAGTCTGGCTCTTCGGCTAACCACCAAGTCCGAGCTACGTCCTTCAGCTGAATCTTGGCAACCTCCACTTGGTTCTCCTTAGGCACTCGGGCGGCGTTCAGCAGATCGGTGGTGTCCGTCAACCATTGTTCAGCATCCAATGGTTTCTCGACTCCCGTGAAGATGGCCGGTTGCAACCGCCGGAAGTCTGACACGTTCCCAGGTCTTTGCTCCTTCGGGGCTGCTAACTCCTGCCTGAGGAGCTCAGTCTGCTGCTGCTGGTTCTCCATCATGGTCTGAATGACCTTCAGGATATCAGCACTCTCCCTCCTACGGGTCCATTCGGTACTTGCCCGATGTTGTTACGACCCGATCGCCTCTCCATATCGAAAGGGATAAGATCTGGAATTGGAAACAAATGAAAGGAGTTTAGGACACGAGGAAATGAATCAAGGACGGAATCAAGGAGGACTAGATAACTTTGTACATTGTAGTTGGCATTAGCAAATTACTAGAATTTGCCACTTGATTGTACTTTTAGGTTTGAGAGCCTAGGCTCTGATACCAACCTGTAACGCCCCGATCCCACGGATACGGGGACGTCACTGCACCGCATATACGTAGGTCAGAAGGTGCCCCCACGTATATACGCTAAGCATTAAGTACAACAAGTATCAGAGTACAACACCAAGCGTGGTATAATCATATGCCAACTTACAAGATACAAATACAAAGTTATACAAGTTATGATAAGCAATATCACTTTACAAGTGTCTTTTATCACAACCCAAGTCCAAAAGGAACAATATACAACCAGAAACACAAAATGCTCACGTAATGGATGGAGATCCGTGAACCAAAAGGAAGAATCGGGCACGATGGGACTAGAGCTGGTCAGCCTGCTCGCAAAGATAAGCCCGGTCCTCTGTGGAAGGCTCCACTTCGTTCCAAGCCTCGGAATCTGAATATGCAAATCCAAGGGGTCAAGACATATGACAATAAATAAAAGATAGCCAAGTGACTAAGGATCATGAATAAAGATAATGGAGTAGTAATAAATAGCAACGAATAACAAGTGATGTAAACTCAATAAGGTAAGGTCATGTGCAATAAATCTACAGTTAACGTCTTATTATTATTACTTGTCTTACTGTGATATCTAGCTATGTGACCCAGCATCCCAGAGCACATAGATCCATATCCTAGTAAAGCAAGGTTGTTATTGGAAACAGCGGTTGTATCGACGAACTATGTTTACAGTGGGTCCCGTGCATGCCCGGGACCACGGTCCAGGGTGTTCCGTTGCTTGAAGACGGAACTAGCCGCAAGGCCTAACAGGAGGGTCTTATGTATGCCCTGGTCATGACAGTAAACAGGAAAGGGAGCAAGCACTCCCCTCGGTCCCCTGGAGTACCACAGGTTAGACCGGAACATAATTGTACAATATACCTAAAACCACTGTAAACACGAACACATATCGATATCCGCATATTTCCCCCTGACCCCAATGTAAGTTGGTCTATTTTATATAATAAGTCGGGTATACCATGCTTGGTGTTTCAGTGATAGCATGAAGGGGTGGTGATACTTCACATTTAACAAGTTATGGAATAGCAATATGTAACATGAGTCATGAAGCATAATAAAGCAAGATCTATCAGGTAACAAGTCATGCAGTACAGGTATGAAGCATAAACAAAGCTAAAACAGTATACAAATATCAGGGAAAGGTCAGAAATTAAAAAGGAAAGGAGTCAGAAAACTGGCCCAGAATTAGGCTGTCGGTCGACCTCCGGTCGACTGCCGGTCGACTGGGGATATAACTGGCGGTCGGCTCCCGGTCGACTGCCGGTCGACCGTGCAGATGCCGCGAGCTCCAGGTTTTGGCCGGTCGACTACCGGTCGACTGGTCCATACTAATTCCCTAAGCCGGTCGAGTGGTCGGTCGACTGCCGGTCGACCGCCAGCTCAAAACTGTGCACGCTGTGCACATCGGTAGAGTGATCGGTCGACTGCCGGTCGACCGACCCTCTGGAATCTGCTACTGTTAAGGCAGAAAATCAGATTTTTAAGGGATTGGTTCTAACAGCCTAAAGATAGGATTTTTATGTTATTAGGGGACCTGATCTATCAACACAAGTACACCACAACAGGGACTAGCCTTAGTGAGTAGATATACACACATGGGGAGGTTGGATTTGAGCTTTGATGACCTAAAAATTGGATTTTTATGGAACCATTTTACAAGAATTACTATCACAAGTAAATAGAGGGAAATCTAGGTCTTGGTGAGTAAAGATACTCACTTGGGAAGGTTCAATTAGGAGTTTGACCCAATGGAGGAAGAGGGTGGCTACAATCCAAAATCTTGAGTTGAAGGAGTTGCTCTAGGTGTTGCCTTGGGGAGTGATGGTTGAAATTGAAGTCCTTGATGAAGCCTTGGTTGAAGTCCTTGAGATCTTGAGGTGGAGGTGAAGGGATTGGGGTGATCTAGGAGCTAGGGTTCTTGCTTGAAGAAGAAGAGGATTATGGAGAGCTTCTCTCTTGATGAAGTGAAAGAGAAGGAAAAGGGGAAATTTGCAAATGAAAGGGATTTATAGGTTGGGATTATTTCAAAGAGGGTGGAATTAAGGTGAAAAGGAGGGGTTTTCTTGCAAAAGAAGGGGGGTGAGGTGTCCCTCACTTGGCCACTTGGCCAGCCATGGGAAGGAGAGAGAGTGAGTGGGGTTAGGTGAAGGGTGAGTGGGAATTGAGGTGGCACATGAGGTGGAAAATGGAATTTGCAATAATTGAAAAAATGCCCGAAATTCAAGTGTCTCGGAATGATCTGAAAATTTTACCAAAAATCAAGAATAATATTTGAAGACTCATGGTGAAATTCGTTTGAAGAAATACTGTATAGTTTTAAAATTAAAAATCCCGGAATCAGTTATTTACCGACTCCGAAAGAATTTTCATAAATTCATAAAATTCTCAGAAAAAGTGTATAAGTAAGAAATATGATTCTAAGCAATAAAGTCTAAAGGACTTTCTAAAAATTCCTAACTGTTTGGAAGATAAAAATTCGGAAATCGGTCAGCGGCACTGGCCGACACCGGTTCGGAGAAATTCATTTTAATTCCAGAAAATTCCAGAAAATCACATAAAATCTAAAATATTGGAAAATGATATTTGAAATTAAAATCGGTCAAATACGGAAGGTAAATCGAAAAATACGATCGAAGGACTGAATACGTATCTAAGTACGTATTCCGGGAGAGGGGTATTACATTAGGGAAAAGAAAGGGAAAAGAAATGAAAAGAAAGAAAGAAAGAAAGAAGGAATTAAAGAATGAAGGAAGGAAAGAAGGAAGGAAGAAATAAAGAAAGAAAAATGGAGGGAGGGGGGCGGCCTGGCGGCGGCGGCGCCGCCGCCGGGGAGGAGGGCGGCGCACGCGCGCCCCGGGGAGGAGAGGAGGGGGTGTTTTGTGATGTGGATTGTTGTTGTTGGAGTTGGTGATGGTGGTTGGTGGTGGTGGTTGTGATGGTGGTGGTGATGATTGGTGGTGTTGGGGAGTTAGAAGAGGAGGAGGAGGTGATGATAGGGTGGTGGAAGTGGAGAATTTGGTGGAATTGGTGGTGTATTGATTGAGGCAAAACCTGCACACAAAATACGAGATTATAGAACTTAAGAAAGAATATGTGCAAGTGCTCAATTCTTTCGCTATAGCAAGTGGCTATACGGGTCGTGATCCACAAGGAGGGTTTGCGATGGAAGCGTTACAGTTCTTTATTGAAATCGTTAAGAAAACAAGCAAAAGTTCTTCTCTGTTTTATGTTATGAAAAAGAAAAAGAAAGTTAATGGTTAAAGTTGAAAAGAAAGCGAGAGATGAAGAAGGTGGAAAATCAGAAAATGATGAAAAGCGACTATGTACAATGAAGTGGAAAGAAGAATGAAAACGATTTGGAAGAAGTGGTTGGTGATCTAAACTAAGAAAGAAAAGAAAAGAAGTAAAGAAAAGTAAAGAGATGCTTACCGAGGTTGAGTGATGACTTACCTGGAAACCGTTGCATGTTCTACCTTTGCTTCGGAGGCGTTCAACGCATAGATCATAAGCTCGAGCTCAGTCCCCGTGCACATTATATCGTCACGCCTAGCAAGAACGAAGTGATGCGGATCTTGGAAGAGGAGAACGTCTTCATGAACTATCGCTGGCTCTCACGTGGCTTAGTTATACTTGCTTAGGAATTCACTTGTACACTCAACAACAACAACCAAGGTAAAGTAGAAGCGGAAGACGAAACAAAGGAAAATACAAACATAAAAAGAACTTTTACCTTTATTAATTGCAGAGACAATGAAAGAAAGGAGTAGGGTACATCGTCGGTGTCACTCTCAACATCAGCCCCTCTCTCTTACTTACATGAATCTTCTTCTACCCTAAGTTACATACAAATTACATAAAAAGAAAAGAAGAACCTAAACTATAAAGAATTAAAACTAGGCTAAATCCTAATCTGCATTGGCGTCTCTTTTCAGCACAAAGAATGGCCTTTTATAGGCAAAAAACCCTAACCATAGGATCCCGGGGAGGTCGGGGAGCAAACGCTCCCCTAACTCCTTAACAAAGCCGCGAAAACGCGGCTTGGGCCGCGTTTCCGTGGCCAGGGTGTGGCCAGATGGCCACACCCTGTTGGTGGTTTCTCTGGGAGTTTCTTCTGCCTTTATCTTCAGTTTGTTTCTTCGTTTGGGTCCAGGATTCTGATGAAATGGCCTTGGATTCTTGGCTTTAACCGATCGATTCTGAGAGGATTCTTCTCAACCGGTTTCAACCTCTTGATTTTTGCCCTGATTTAGTGAGTGCGAATTAATTCTGATTTAATTCAGAATTTTGGTGGGCTTTGGGCTCATTTCTCTTCAACTCCTTAAAGATTGGGCCTGCAAATAAATCAAACAATTAATTAGGACAATGCAGGCTTTTATTCTATAATAAGTATGGACATATGATATTAAATATGCAATTTTAGTGACCAATCACACCCCCATACTTATCTTTTGCTCGTCCTCGAGCAAAACAACTAAATTATACTAAGGATTATTAGACCACTTTCGCAGGTCGCGCGATTGCACTAAGCATGTGCAACAAGCCGTTAAACCTCTAGGTTCCCCCTAGAGGATAAGTTTTGTCTCGTGAGGGTTTTCAGCGGATTGCACCCACAAAATCCATAAAGAAAGGGAAATAAAGAGTTAGTATTTTCGAAAAGCATTTTGAAAGAGAAAAATATTTGAAATATGATTGTAAGATCTAAGCAATCTATAAGTTATAGGAAAACTGAATTTTTCATTCCTAAACTTAGTCTCTATTCAAAAATTGTTATCAATTAAAGTAAGGAGTCAAATTGTACTTCTCATCTAGTCTATTACTTTACCCTAAGTCATATGCACTTGTGACTGTGAAAATTTTGACTAAGGGTTCATTAACTCTAACTCTTATGCCTTATTTATTTATATATATTTTTGGTGGTATTATTCCTTAGTTTAGACTTTCTAATCTGCCCATGTAACGAGCCTTTAATCGATGACTCTCAAACCAAACGGTCTTAGGGCACCAGGTGAGAAGACACCCCTAAGGACTTAAGGACTCGAGCAAACAAGGCCACAAAACTAAGGATTTTATTATATGAACCTCTTTTAGGCTGAATACTTATGCTTTATTAGGCACAAATACCCAGCTTAATCAGAGAATTTTTCTTTTCAAACTTATCTAATCATCTTTTGCATAAATACTAAGGCTTGCTTAGGCCAAAGCACCTAGCTAATCAATAATTAGACTTGTTTTTTTTTTACTTATCTAATTATCTTTCGCATAAATACTAAGGCTTGCTTAGGCCAAAGCACCTAGCTAATCAATAATTAGATTTGTTTATTATTTTTTTATATATATTTTTTTATAAGGCATAAGAATCTTTGTTTTGAACCCTAAGTGTGTAGGTGTATGAAGTGTGCATATTTCATCAAGGTAAAGATCAAGACTAAATTACTTTGACAAATTATCTTCCTAACTCTATAAATCAAACAAATAATCTCATTTTGATCAAGTATAAGAAATCATAATTTGGATTTTCCTATTCCTTAAAATTAACTTAATTTCTTACAAAAATAAGTCAAAATATTGTTTCTATTTTTCAAAAAGTTTTTAAAAGTAAAGAAAAATGTTAATTTTTTTTATTTTAAAGAAAAAGAAAAGTTATGTTAGACCCTTCCCCACACCTATCTCATGCATTGTCCTCAATGTATGAATTAATGCATAGATGCATGAAAAAGAAGAAAGGGAAAGAAAATGGTTACCTTAAGGTGGTGGTTCCGGTGGTGGTCGGATTGGTCCACGAAACGCAGCCCAATCAACTTTTCTTGGGTCTCGGAGGAACCCACCAGAAATATCTTTAATATAACCCATTAAAAAGATAAATCCATAAAGGATCTTTATTAAATATTTAACCCCATCTAATTTCCATATTTCATAATTGATTTCGGAGTCAAATTTATCAACCACCTCGTCCCAGAATGGAGTATGAAATGATAGAACAGTTGACTTGGACTCAGGAAGGACAGGAACTAATACCGACTCAGAAAGGTGACTTAAGTCAAGTAAAGGTTCAGGAGTCGAAATAGGTTCAGAAATTGGGTCCAAGTCAAGAAGTTGAAACTCCAGTCCACATGTATTTTCCAACAATGGACTGTGACCTAATATGGGTGATTCCAGTTCATGAATGATAGGTGGAGGAATCAAAACTGACTCTAAAATATTACTCAAGTTTGGTAACAAAACGGGAGTCAAGATTGATTCAGAAAGTTGAACTGGATCACAGATTTGAGAATCTAGGTCACATATCTCATTGAGTTCAATATCAAAAAATGGAGAACTTGCCAATTTATCCATGGAATTTTCAAAATTGTAAAGTTGGTCAAGTTCAACATGATCCTCAAAGATGGGTGATTCAATTTCTTTATGAATTGGTACAGGATCCAATGTTGACTCCGGGAAAAGATTGAAGTCAGGTGAAGATACCGGAGTCATAATCGAATCAGGAAATAGAATTGAATCACTAAGCTGGGGTTCAGGATCATAATCATTTTCAAGTTCTATTTCAGGAAAAGGAAAATTAGCCAAACTATCAATATCATTTGGAGTTTAGGTAAGTTCACATGGTTGTTCTGAAATGGAATCTTGATTTCCAAAACAACCTGACTCTTCAGCTCCAACAGAATTGGTAGTGACATCAGAACTGGTCCAACGGTGAGAACGTAGAGATTCGACCATCATATCTATGTCACTATTACGAGCGTTTTGAGCCTGAGTCATGGCTTCAAGCATCTTTTCATAGTTGATAGGTTCATTGTTTTGATGAAAAGATGAAGAATTGTCTTGGAAGTGGTAGTGAAATTGTGAGTCCATCAGATTTTGGGATTTGTGTTTGGACTCATGCATACTCATTTCCATAATTGATGGTTTCCTATTTTGGACGGGTGGAACTGAGTATGAATCTTGAAAATATTGTGGACTAAGTGGAGAAGAAGGACAAGGTGGTTGGAAATTATGCTCGGGGGAGGTGAATCCCCACTGACTCGGTGAAGAGTTGAAATCATTATGGAAATTATAGTTATTAGATGGGGGGTATGGGTCATATTGATTCGGATAAGACCAATCTGACACACTAGGTTGGTCAAAGTTATGATATACCGGGTTGGTAATATCTGAAAATGAAGTCGGTGTGTAATATGGATTATTATTATTGTAGTTGAAAAAATTATTATTATAGTCCATATCACACAATAGAATACAAACAAACAAAAAAAAACAAACAAATAAACAAACAAAAAAAAAAATCTAGCCTAAGTTAGGGTAGACTTAGGACCTAGACGACTCCTAACTGGTTAGACTATCCACGGGAGGTCTAATGTACACTTTAACCACAAGCTAATCAGCCAGGTCAGGGCAAGGTTGGTGGGAGGTTTTCCGTCAAAGACGTTCCTTAATTAAATAACTACCAACCTTCGGGCTTTCGGTCCTCAATCCCTTTCCTAGACACTGATTTTGCAGGAGTTAGATTCCAACATTTTTCCCCCTTAGGATAATCTCCTAATTGAGTCCGAGATGTCCCTAGGGCCAATGTCTACTCAATTTTAGTTAGGCTTGGGTTAGTGAGTGCTTGGAATGTGATTTTTGGGCTAAGGAAGGGTGATCAAATCCCCACCTGATCTTGTTAATAGGTTAGTGCCCTTAAGATCAATTTGTGCAAGTGTACAAGATATGTAAGATTCACTCAAAGCGATATAAATCAACCAAGAAGTGAGTCCTATGCTAAATGCAATGCATACGTACCTTGCTCCAGCACTCTTCAACAGTAAAAGTAAATGAATTGAAAAGACACGTGCCTAAAATGCAAACGTCTAATCAATTTTTAACTTTTGCAACAAACTTTTTACTGTTGATTATTAGCAGGTTTTTGTGATGGCATATAAGAAATAAATAATTGCAGCAAACTAGAATTTGCAAAGCTAGCAGCACTGCAAAAATTGTGTTAGTAGTCAGCTCTTTATTGCCGCGGATCCGCGGCTTTTGCCGTGGAAACGCGGCAATTCAGAGGGCAATGGGTCTCTGCTTTCTAGAGCAGAGGCCCAATACCACTTGTATGTCACTGCAAACTTATTTTCCTACTTTGCTTGCCCTGTAACCTGCAACAGAGAAGAAAATTCGTTTAGTTCTAAAAAATTTTCAATAAAAATTCAAATTTCAATAAAAACCATTTTGCCTCAATCAACAGAGAAGAAAATTTGATTGAGGCAAAACCTGCATACAAAATATGAGATTATAAAACTTAAGAAGAATATGTGCAAGTGCTCAATTCTTCCGCTATAGCAAGTGGCTATGCGGGTCGTGATCCACAAGGAGGGTTTGCGATGGAAGCATTACAGTTCTTTATTGAAATCGTTAAGAAAACAAGCGAAAGTTCTTCTCTGTTTTATGTTATGAAAAAGAAAAAGAAAGTTAATGGTTAAAGTTGAAAAGAAAGCGAGAGATGAAGAAGGTGGAAAATCAGAAAACGATGAAAAGCGACTATGTACAATGAAGTGGAAAGAAGAATGAAAACGATTTGGAAGAAGTGGTTGGTGATCTAAACTAAGAAAGAAAAGAAAAGAAGTAAGAAAAGTAAAGAGATACTTACCGAGGTTGAGTGATGACTTACCTGAAAACCATTGCATGTTCTACCTTTGCTTCGGAGGCGTTCAACGCATAGATCATAAGCTCGAGCTTAGTCCCCGTGCACATTATATCGTCACGCCTAGCAAGAACGAAGTGATGCGGATCTTGGAAGAGGAGAACGTCTTCATGAACTATCGCTGGCTCTCACGTGGCTTAGTTATACTTGCTTAGGAATTCACTTGTACACTCAACAACAACAACCAAGGTAAAGTAGAATAGGAAGACGAAACAAAGAAAAATACAAACATAAAAAGAACTTTTACCTTTATTAATTGCAGAGACAATGAAAGAAAGGAGTAGGGTACATCGTCGGTGTCACTCTCAACATCAGCCCCTCTCTCTTACTTACATGAATCTTCTTCTACCCTAAGTTACATACAAATTACATAAAAAGAAAAGAAGAACCTAAACTATAAAGAATTAAAACTAGGCTAAATCCTAATCTGCATTGGCGTCTCTTTTCAGCACAAAGAATGGCCTTTTATAGGCAAAAAAACCCTAACCATAGGATCCCGGGAGGTCGGGGGAGCAAACGCTCCCCCTAACTCCCTAACAAAGCCGCGGAAACGCGGCCCCCAGATGGCCACACCCTGTTGGTGGGTTTCTCTGGGAGTTTCTTCTGCCTTTATCTTCAGTTTGTTTCTTCGTTTGGGTCCAGGATTCTGACGAAATGGCCTTGGATTCTTGGCTTTAACCGATCGATCCTGAGAGGATTCTGTAAGATCACCTAGAGGGGGGGTGAATAGGTGATGGCTAATCTAATGGTCACTTATGAACAAATAATGCGGAATTAAAACTAAGATGACCAAATTAAACTTCTTTTAATTAAACACTTATGTATAACACAAGAGTGTTGCCGAATTCCCCTTGCGAGGCTCTGGACAAACTCCTCTAGATTCCCCTTGAATGGGTTGAGGTGCCGCGTTGGCTCTCTTGGTTGAATACTAGTGTTAACAACAATCCCACGCAATTATATATCAATTAAGCACAAGGGTATATCATGCACATAAAAGATAAGGACTATAAAGTAATGCAAGATATAAGAGACAAAAAGAGAGAGAGAGAGAGAGAGTAAGCAATCGCAAACACAAAGGGTTTGTTTCGAGGTTCGAGCACACTTGCTCTACATCCCCGCCTTTGACACACGAAGGATTTCCACTATGCAAGATCCCCAACGGATCTCTCCTTGGTGCCGCAACACTACAAGCTCCCGGACTCCCTTGTCCGTACACCACAAGCCCACCGGCTCAATGAGGGCGCACCTCAAACCACCGAGTTCACACAAGAACTCTACCACACGAGCACACTTGCCCGTCTCCTCAAAATACAATGGAAATCTCTTTGGTGATCTAACACTTGATCACCAATTACAAAAGCTCACTACAACACTTTCCTATAGGATAGATATGTCTATGGATGCTCAAGTGAAGTGTGAGAAATCAAGGAAAGAAAGCTATGGTGAAAAACACAAGAAATCACTTTTACACTCTCTTGATAAAATCCCTTTTAGATGGGAAGTATTTGCACTCTATTTTGTGGAGAAAACTTCTGAAAATGTCTAGGAAAAACTGGCTTAGAAATCTCCAAAATCTTCACCTCAAAACAGTTGACAAGACCCCAATTTATAGGCTGCCAGAAATAGAGCCGTTGGGTTCTGTCAGAGCTTCCGGTCGACCGGCAACGGTCAAAAATCCGACCGTTGCAGCCTCCGGTCGACCGGCCCGGTCGACCGCGCAACTGGAGAAGAGAGAAACTCTCTGTCGGTCGACCGGCCCGGTCGACCGATAATTCCCGAGAGCAAAGCTCTCTGAAACGGTCGACCGGCCCGGTCGACCGATCTCCAGTGCACACTGGCGTGAACGTCGTGCACGTCCGGTCGACCGACCCGGTCGACCGGCCTCTGTCAGTTCTGAAAAATCAGAACTGGCAGAACCAGAAAATAGGGATTAAGGATTGGTCTTTTGGCTTAATAAAATCCCAGAAATTCACAGTAAATCCAGAAAAATAGTTTCAATCAAAATAAAAACTGTTTTTAAAAAAAAATGTTTTTCTAAAACTTGTTTTTCCATAACTTCACAAAATACAAAACAAGATATTTTGAACTTATAAAGCAAAGTGTGTATGGATATGATCCACCACACAATCAAGATGAAATATCTAGTTTTTGACATAAAGCACTAAACTTGTTTTGGTTAAAGGATATGTATATAAGAAATTACCAAAACCCAAAGTAGATATTTTGTCATAAGGAAAATCTCATCAAATACAAAAACAAGATATACTTTTAAAGCATAGTGTGTATGGATATGATCCACTACACAAATAAGATGAATATCTAGTTTTTGACATAAGGCTCTAAACATGGTTTTGGATATAAGATATGTATACATGAATACCAAAAACCAAATTGTATTTTATCACAAATAAAAATCTTTTCTTAACTAGGAAAATCTTTTATGAAAATCATTCTATCAAGAGTGTGTGTGATATAGACTTGAGCAATCCACCAACTATCTATCCTTTACATTTTTTCTAAAACAAAAACAAAATCTTATACCTAGACACAAGTCTTCATCTTCTTGAAGTCTTCCCTTGAAGTCTTCTCATCTTCTTGACTTGGTCCAAGTAATCCACCGAGCTCATCTCTAGATGTGTACTTGATGCATAGGCTCGTGAATCAACCGGTGCTAGCTTCCAACTTGACATTTTATCCTTTGTTGAAGCTCCACACCTACTAAGATCTTGATAAGGAATCTGTCACTAATTAAACAAGATCATTAGCAAATATAACTACATGAGTTGATCATCATCAAAACTAGAGTGATAGGCCTTTGGGCCAACAGATTCTTCTCAACCGGTTTCAACCTCTTGATTTTTGCCCTGATTTAGTGAGTGCGAATTAATTCTGATTTAATTCAGAATTTTGGTGGGCTTTGGGCTCATTTCTCTTCAACTCCTTAAAGATTGGGCCTGCAAATAAATCAAACAATTAATTAGGACAATGCAGGCTTTTATTCTATAATAAGTATGGACATATGATATTAAATATGCAATTTTAGTGACCAATCATGTATTTTGGAGAAGAAGAAGATGGGGGTGGGATGAGTTTGGTTGAAATTGGAGGAAAGGAGGGGAAATTGGAGATGATGGAAGTGTGAAAGAGAAGAGGGGAGGTAGGGGGTGCGGTGGCGACGGCTAGGGCAGCGTCGACGGTAGTGGTGATGGTGGAGGCGGCGGTGGTGGGTTGGGTGCGTGAGTTGGTTGAGTGGGTTGAAGATGAAGTTTGATTTTAGATTTTTGAAATGAATAAGGAAATTGAAGTTGGAAGGTTTAATAGAGAAGGGAAGTGAATGAAATGATGAATGGGGATGGTAGAGGGGATGGGGATTGCTTGCTGCTGCTGCTGGAGTTGCAGCTGCTACTGCGCTGGAGGAGTTGCAGGGGATGGGAGGTGGAGTGAAGGAGAAGAAAAGAAAAGAAGAAAAAGAAAGAAAAAGAAAGGAAAAAGGGGAAAATTTAAAAGAAAAGAAAAGAAATAGTAAAAAAAATAATAAATAAATATTTTATTAAATAATAAAATTAATAAAATATTTTGGGAGTAATAAGTAGAGGAGTGGAGAAGGAAAAGTAAGAAAAGAAAGGACGGTAAATTATATTATTATTTTAATAAGGCGAAAATTCGACTGTTTCAGAAACGTTCCAAAAAATTCTCAAAAATAGAAAATATTATTTTAAGATACTTGGTGAAATCAGATTTAAGAAATTAGACATAATTTTCAAATTAAAAATCCTAAAATCTCCCGGCGATACCTGCCGGCACCAGAATCGGTGAAATTCTGATAAATTTAGAAAAATCCCAAAAAATGAATTTAGATAGAAAATGAAATTTTAAGAAGTCATGTGAAAGCCGTTTTTGAAAATTCAATCCCCTTTGAAAACTAAATATTTTGGGAATCAGTCAGCGATGTCGACCGACGCCGTTTTTGGAGATTTTGCAGAAAAATTCTAGAAAATTTCAAAAAATCATGAAAAATTTAAAATATTAGAAAACAGTCTCTGAAACTGAAATTGGTCAAATTGGACTTCCAGAAAGTCAAATCGGGTTATCGGCTGGTATCGGGTTCTCGGTCCGGGTCAGGGCTGGCTCTAGATCTGAGAATGCAGATCCGATACACAATAATATAAGTAATCACAACTCAAAAACACATACAGGAAGAAAACTGAATAATACGGTCAAAAAAATTTAGGGACACGTACCAGGGTACGTATCCCGGGAATGGGGTGCTACAGAATCCTGCTCCGATGCCTTTCACACAAAGAGGCATAGGAGGCACTCAAAGAAGCTAATGATGGTATATGTGGAGCTCACGAACCTAGACCCAAACTCAGAGACTGGCTATTATTGGCCAAAGATGATCCTTGACGCCATCGCCTATGCTAAGCGTTGTCGCATGTCAGATCTACGGTGGCTTTGTCCATCAAGCACCAGGACATCTTCATCCAACATCCTCTTCATGGCCATTTGAGATGTGGGGAATGGATGCCTACTAGCCCTCCAACATCCAGAGGATATCGCTTCATATTGGCCATGATGGATTACTTCTCTAAATGGCCGGAAGCTATTCTCCTGAAGGAAGTAAAGGCATCAAACGCGATCAAGTTCATCAAGCATCACGTGCTGTACCGCTTCGGTGTACCCTGACGAATCGTCCACGATAACGGGACCCAATTCGTCATCCAAGCATTCCAGAGGTTCTATAATAAATTAAGAATCCAAAGTGTGTCATCAACGGCATATTATCCAGCCGCTAACAGGCCTCATAGAAGCCTTCAACAATACTATTGGGAAGCTTCTTAAGAAATTCATTTTGAAAAGTCAACGTGACTAGGACGACAAATTAGGCGAATGCTTATGGGCTTATCACACAACGATGAGAACCCTGACGAAAGCCACACCATTTTTTTTGTGTACGGATGTGAAGCTATACTCCCATTAGAGATCCCGATCCTACCTTTACGAGTTGCATTGACAACCAGGATGGAAGACGAGGAGAAGCACTGACTGGCCTCCAGGAGTTGGAAGTTTATGTTGACAAATGTCTGCAAGCCTAATAGTAAATCAAGCTCGAATTTTCAGAGCCTTCAATAAGAAAGTCAGAGAACGAATTTTCAAGAAAGGCGACCACATATTAGCTGACAGAAGACCCATGGTTATGATACATATGACAAAAGAAAAGTTGCAACCCAATTGGGAAGGACCATTTATAGTAGAGTCAGTCTACTCAAATGGAGCATACCACCTCATAACTCCAGACAACAATACACTCTTGATACCGATTAACGACAGATTCTTGAAGAAGTACTATTCTTAGAAGAACTCTTCTCATGATTAGGTTAACATTACACTTCTGATCAAAGCTTCCGGATCCAATATGTTTGAAGAGTGCCAAAGAAGAGCTTCTTCCTTCAAAGGATCACATCATGGTCGATCAATGCCGAGCTGGCCGAACGTTACTGACAACACGATGGATGATGTTAATATTGAAGAGACAATGTGTGAAACTTTTGATTTAGCCTTGTCACTCTTCTCATGATCATGTTAACATTACACCTCTGATCAAAACTTTCGGACCCAAGATGTTGGAAGAGCACCAAAGAAGAGTTTCTTCCTTCAATGGATCACATCATGGTCAATCAATACCGAGCCAGCAGAACATTATTGATATCACAATGCATGATGTTAATATTGAAGAGACAAAGTACGAAACTTTTATTTTAGCCTTGTCACTCTTCTCATGATCAGGTTAACACTACACCTCTGATCAAAGCTTCCAGATCCAAGGTGTTTGAAAGAGCTCCAAAAAGAGCTTCTACCTTCAACGGATTACAACAAGGTCGATCGACGCCGAGCCATCCGAACTTTGTTGACATTAATTAGTCTCTAATATTGCATAATTTTCACCACATCTGCACATTTATTTTATATAAAATACTGCTAATAATGGTTTGTTTGTGTGATCCTAGGTCCATGGTGTACAATGGAGAAGAATACCCTAAATCACCATTTAATGGGTGATTAAAGCCTAAAAAGTAGCCATTGACCTTAGGAGGTGATTTTGTCAGACCAGGGGGACTCAAATCAAAAATCCAGAAGGTACAACCGGTAGGGGACCGATGCGACAGCGCACAGCAGGCAGCGCTGCGCGCGCTTAGCCGCGTTTTCACGGCCGTACTGGTGTGGCCGCGCCAGTGCTTTGGGCCAGGGTTTGCCCCTGGCCCCCTTTCTCCTGGTGTCTATAAATACTCCCTGGGGTTCTTCAGATAGAGATATCCATAGAGATTTTAGGATCTTTATGTTAGTTTGCTTTTAGAGTTGTAGTTTCTTGTGTTTTCTTCTTCTTCTACCTTATTTTAGCCATTAGAGTGAAAGAGAGAGAGAGAGAGAGTGTACAAGTTGTATTTGAAGGTGACAAGCTTATAAAAGTATTACTTCTCTTTCTTCTTCCATTACTTGTTGTCTTCATTTGCTTTTACTTTCTTATTTTAGTGTAATACTTCTCCTTTTTACTTCATCTCTCTTGTTGTTTTTTTTTCTTACTCATGTCTAACTAACTCTTTCATTGCATGGCTAACTAACTACTAACTCAGTAATCTCTAACAACTTGATTGATAATCCAAATGAGTCAATAGTATTAAACAAGCCTTGTGCAAACAAGAGTTATGACATTTTAAGACGAGGGCTCTAACTCTAACTTACTTACAAGTATTCCCTTTCTTATATTTTATGCTTAACGGTTTTTGATGATTTATAGATTGTAAACTTTACTTGTTTTTGTAAGTTAGAGATATTCCTATTAATTTTTGCTGATAGCATTAGTGCACTTGTTTCTTCCCTTATTCTCGCCTTCAATTGGATCTTGATAAGAGAATGTCAAGTTTTTGTCATGTAAAGCTAAGTTAAAGGAAGAACTTTCATTTGATCTCCAAGTGAATAGTTCTTATGCATAAAGGTTATGCTTGCCTATGATCCATTATGAGGCTATATCTTCAAGAAGTTAAAGATTAGTGGGAGCATTAGTAGAAAGTTAGCCATGCGTTTTTACCATTAAAAAAATTTACTTTTACAAACCATCAAACCAATCCAAACAATTCTTGAAACAACACTTGTTTTCTTTTTAATTCTTTATTTAAAACAAAGAACTTTTCTTTACTTTGAACAAAGAAGCCGCATCAAAGCTTCCATCGCTCTCCCTCCTTGTGGATACGACCCGTATTGCAACTTTGCTACTGAGAAAGAATCGCAAAAGCAGTAACTTCAACGATCACTCCTTTACTTAATTTGTGCATGCTTTTTGTCGATCAAATTTGGCGCTGTTGCCGAGAAGGGAACGGCTTTATTGTTCAACACTAAAGATTCTTCTTTGTTTTTGTATGTAGGAGAAGTACCAAGGAGCTAACTATCACAGGAAGCAAGAGTGGTGGTCAAAGGCATTGCACGAGGAATTCATTTGCCCTCAGAAAATTCATGTAAAATCGAATTTTTCTGATTGAAGTACTAACAAAAGCTCTTCTGCAGGGTTGCCGAAAAATCGCTCAAAAATTGCTTTCTCAAATTTCTAGTTCACTTGTATGCTTCACCTTATAAAATTGTAATAAACTCAACAGAAATCCATTTGTTGCTAAATTGATAATCGGATTAGACTCTTGAATTTAGGGTACGTGTCTATTTCAATTCATTTCAATTTCTGTTGAAGAGTGCTGGAGAAAGATACGTGTGCATTCAATATATAATAAGACCAACATTTTGGAGTGATTTATCGCTTTGAATGTTATCTTGTTGTGAATATACTTTACACTTGCACAATTGACATTAAGGGCAAAACCCAAATAAATAAGATAAGGTGAGAATTTCATCACTCTTTCTTAGCCCAAAAATCATCTCCACGTGCACTCACAATCCCAAGCCTTAACTAAAAATCGATAGACGTTGGCCCTAGGGACATCTCGGACTCACTAAGAGATCAACTGAGGGTGAAAATTGCAAGAACTATACTCCTGCAAAATCAGTGTCTAAGGAAAGAGGATTGAGAGGTTAAGCCTCGAAAGCTCCGTGGTTTGGCATAATTAAGGCCTGTGGCTCATGCCCGAATACCTCCCACCGAGTTTTGCCCTTTCCTGGCTGATTAGCTTGTAGTCGAGAAACTCCCCCGGAGAATCGACCAGTTAGGAGTCGTCAAGATTCAGATACCTTAGACTAAGGCTTGGTGGTTGTTTCTCTTTCTTTTTGTTTGTTTTTATTCTTTTCAATTATTTGTTGTCTATACGTTATTGTGGTGTGCTGCATACAAGAGTGGGTGAGAGATCCTGTAAATTTCAGATTAACCAGAAATACTTCTCTACCGTACATCCAGAATCGGTAATGGCATCGTTACAGGACAGGTTTTACCCGATCAGAACCTCACTGCCATCTTGTATAAACTTTCTGAGGTGAATGGAAATAACTTTGAGTTAAAGCCCCAATTTATCAACACTCTTCTAAAATTTCATGGTTTAGAATCGGAGGATGCATACTTCTTTGTTAGGGAATTTGAAGAAGTATGTCTCATGATGTGCATTCCCTAGTTAGGAGACGATACTGTTAGGTTACGTTTTATTCCCTTCTCCCTAAAGGACCTAGATAAAAAATAGTTGTACAGTTTGGCTGTAGATTCAGTTACAACATGGGACGATTTTGTCAAGGTCTTCTTTAAAAAATTTTACCCAATCCACAAGACTGCCCTCATTAGAAGAAATATCATGCAGTTTAGGTAAGAACAGAGCGAACCATTTTGGAGATACTTTGAACGATTCAAAGATCTCCTAACTCAGTGCCCTCATCACGGTGTAGAAAAATGGCATCAGTGCCACATTCTCTATGATGGTTTAGATTATCAGACAAAGACCTTGTTAGAAACCATGTATCAGGGAGGATTCTTGAAAAAAGATGAAAATCAGGGTTGGGATTTGTTTGAGGATCTAGCTGAAAAAACCCTGCAATGAGAGCCAACCTCAGAAAAATCAAGGAATTCACAGTCTATAGCTTCAAAATGAGGGCTCATATCCTTAGAATTAATCATAGCACTGAAGCTAAGATCGCAACCCTGATGAGGAGAATAGAGCCTCTAGAAACAAAAGAGCCAGCCAACGTCAACAAAATTAACTCACCACCAATTCACAATCCAGGTTGTTCATATTGTCAGGCACTAAACCATATTTTTGAGGAGTGTCTTATTTTCTGGACTCAGCAAGTACTGCCAGAACACATGAATGCGGCCTACTAATAGTCACAACATAATCCCTACTCGCAAACTTATAATCCCGGTTGGAGAAATGACCCAAACTTCTCTTGGGACCAGAACAATCCTCCCAGGCTTAATTCCTCCAACAATTTTCACCATCCCAATCATCAGGAAAATTTTTCCAGTCAAGCTCCATCTTCCTCCTTCCAAAATTCACCAATAGAAAAGAAATTCAGTAAATTAGAGGAGAGCATGGAGGCTTTTATGAAGTCCCTAATTACCTTCATGCAAAATCAAGGACAAACATTGAGGAATCATTCACAGGCCATAATCGAGATTGGAAATGCAGATGAGTCAATTAGCTTGCTTTCTAAGTAAAAGACCAAAGGATACTTTACCTAGTCAGCCGCAAGTCAACCTTAAGAATTCCAATCAAGTTTTTGAAGCTCAAGATCCTCAGATCAACCAATGCAATACTGTTCATACACTTCGATCAGGAAAGAAGGTAGGCAACCAGGTCTACCAACAGAAAAATCCTGTCCACATTGATCCTACTCCTGCCTCCACATCTGTGCTAGCTCCCTCAATCTGCTCCACAAACGTCTGACACAGACACAGCTGCTGAACAAGTTTATAAGCCTGTAGCACCCTTTCCCAGTAGGCTTAGGAACAATAATAAGAACATGCACATGGAAAATATACTTGAGATGTTTAACCAGGTCAAATTAAACATGCCTTTTCTTGACGCTATCCAACAAGTCCTAGCATATGCTAAGTTCCTTAAGGATATGTGTACGAAGAAGAGAAAAACGAACGTGCCCAAGAAAGTGTTCTTGGCAACCAACATAAGCGAAATTCTGTCTGGTCCCATTTCAGTGAAATACAAAGATCCCGGATGTCCCACAATTTTCTGCACCATAGGACAAACAGAAATTAGCCGAGCACTTCTTGACCTCGGAGCAAGTATCAACTTGTTACCTCTCTCAGTATACCAGCAACTTAGGTTGGGCGAGCTGAGTCCAACTCGAGTCACTATTCAGTTAGCAGATTGATCTGTGAAAATCCCAAGGGAAAATCATAGATGTCCTTATCCGGGTCGGGGATTTCATCTACCTTGTTGACTTCATCGTGCTTGAGACCCAACCTATGTTAAATCCACAGTCTCAAACTCCAGTCATATTAGGGCGCCTATTCCTTGCTACAGTCAATACCATAATCAACTATAGAAATGGACCTATGCGAATGACCTTTGGAGACATGATAAAAGAAGTCAATATTTTCAATCTTGAAAGACAACCAGAGATATAAATGATCAGACTTTTGAGGTCAATACTATTGAAAGTTTGATCAGTGAGCATGAAGAGAGCATAGAAATGGACACAAAGAGTGAGTTTGATTTGTAGTTTGAGGATTACAATCTAGACCAGATCATAGATTCAGCAGTGGAGTGGGCATCAAGCCCAAGTGTAACTCACCCCAGGACCGAAATTTCTAATACCACCTCCAATGAATCAATTCTGTTCCAAGAGTTAAAAGCTTTACCTGAACACCTCAAGTACGCCTACTTGGCGGAAAAGAAACCCTACCAATTATCATAGCATTCCATCTGACTGAGCAACAAGAGGACATCTCAATGTCTATTCTGAAGGGACATAGGGAAGACATTAGATGGACAATGAAAGATATCAAGAGGATAAGTCTAGCAATCGTTCAACATAGAATTCATTTAAACAATGAAGCTATTCTCAGGAGGGACCCACTACGCAGGCTTGACCCACTCATGCAAGAGGCTGTAAAAATGAAAATTCTGAAACTGTTAGACAATGGCATCCTTTTTCCCATTTCTGATAGCCAATAGGTTAGCCCAGTTCATGCGGTCCCCAAGAAACCTGATTTTATGGTGGTAGAAAATAAACATAGAGAGTTGATACAAACAAGATTTCCTACCAAGGTTTGTGTTTGTATTGACTATAGAATATTGAATGTGGCCACTCGTAAGGACCACTTTCCGCTACCCTTCATTGACCAAATGCTTAAACGCTTAGCTGGACATGAGTACTATTATTTTCTAGATGGGTACTCAGGATACAATCAGATCCATATTGGTGCAGAAAACTAGGAGAAGACCATGTTCACCTGCCCATTCGGAACCTTCGCCTACTGACCTATGCCCTTTGGATTGTGCAACACTTTCGCGACATTCCAACGATGCATGCTCAGTCTGTTCTCCGACATTATGAAACATTTTCTAGAGATTTTTATGGATGACTTATCCATCTACGGAGATTCATTTGATCAATGTCTTCATCATCTAGAGTTAGTTCTACAAAGATACAAGGAAAAGAATCTAACTCTGAACTGGAAAAAATGTCACTTTAGGTGAGACAGGGGATTGTCTTAGGCCATGAGATTTCTAGGAGAGGAATCGAAGTGGACAAGGCAAAAATAGAAGTGATTGCTGAGCTTCCACCACCCAAAAGCATCAAGGAAATCAGATCTTTTCTAGGGCATGATGGGTGATCGTATAATGAAAGTGATAAGAATTACCGTGTAGCTTTGGGCTAACGGGTCGTGTCCACGAGGAGGAATGCGATAGAAACTTTTCGGTGTTTTTGTAAAGTAACAAAGAATTGAGTTGGTGTCTTTCTTTTCTTTTGTTTTATAAATTAAAAAAGAGAACGGAGAGAAGGGAAATGATTAAAAGAAAATTTGCAAACTTAGAGAAGGCTTTGAAAAAGGTGATTTAAAAAGCTTGAAGAGTGATTTGTTGTTTTTAATATAAGAAGAAGATCTGGGCTCACTATCTCACTACTCAACGATGTGTTCTTCTCTTAAAATTCTTAGTGCCTCAACTTGATCATAGGCAAAAACTTAAGCTTGAGTTTAGAAAGTTTTAAGCAAAGCAAATAAGATAGTTTGAAAAAGTTAACTCTTTTCTTTATGAATCATCTGAATTGAATGTTAATCATCAAGTATTTCAAGTATGAAATAAAAACAAGTCAAGAGATGTTTTAAAAGAAGTAGGAGTTTAGAAATCTAAACTCATCCTCATGTGCCTTCAAGAACACTTTCAAAGAAGAAAGGCTTAGTTTAAGCATGCAAATGATTCATTGAGTCTTTTCATCAAACCATTCAAAAAGAAGAGGGATCGGAGAGAGAAACAATAGTGAGCCCAAAAAATGAATTTAGCTACTCATGAAAGATGAAAAACAATACATGTAAATAAAACAAGACATACCCGTGAATCGGAGTGGGAGAAGAGAAAGCTTGATCCTTTTATTGATGTCACTTCAATCTTCAGATTACAATCACTCAATTCCTCTCTCTCTCACTGATATTTGAACTGAACTACAAATTGTAAAATAGAGATACAACTTCTATACTATCTAACAAAAAGCCTAAACCTTAAAAATAAAGAGAAAAACTAAAACTAATTTTCGGTCCCTTTTTCTGTACAAAACACTGCCTTTTATAGGCAAAATCCCAGAGGAAAAGGAGTGAGGAGATAAGGGGAGCAAACGCTCCCCTTATCTCCACCAACAGGCCATGGATCCGTGGCCAGGATATGGCCAAGTGGCTACATCCTGGTGAAGATAATCTCCACCAACAGGCCATGGATCCGTGGCCAGGATATGGCCAAGTGGCTACATCCTGGTGAAGATATGGTTGGTGTGGGCTTTGGATCCCTTTTTTCTTGCTGGATTCACTGTTTCAGCTCTTGGATTTGACGAAACATCTTTGATTGTTGGCTTTAACCACTTGATTTGCAAAGATTCATTTCAACCGATTTTCAACCTCTCTGATTTGCCAAGGTCTGCCCTGATTTTCTAATTTCGAATTTATTTTGAATTAAATCAGAATTTGATAGGCTTTTAGGCTCGTTTATCTTTCCTATCCTTTAGCAATGGGTCTGCATTTTATAAAGAAAAATAAACTTATTAATATAATTTACTTAGATAATAAACATGGTAATGTGACAATATATATGCAATATATGTGGCCGATCACTGGGTTCTACCGACAGTTCATTAAGGATTTTAGCAAAGTCACTAAGCCTTTAACCAACCTGCTCGCAAAGGACGTGTCTTTTGATTTAACAATGTATGTTTCAAATTATAGGAGAAGCTTAAGTAAGACCTTGTATCTCACATATTATTTCTGCTCCAGATTGAGCACAACAATTTGATATCATGTGCGATGCTTCTGATTTTGCTATTAGCACTATTCTTGGACAGTGCATCGACAAAAGGCAGCACGTGATTTACTACTCGAGTAGGACCCTGCATGATGCCCAACAGAACTATACAACGACCGAGAAGGAATTCTTGGCCGTTGTCTTCACGTTAGAAAAATTCTGGCCCTACTTGCTAGGATCAAGGACTGTGATTTTCACGGATCACTCAGCATTAAAATACCTCATGACCAAGAAGGAAGCTAAGGCCCGATTGATTCGGTGGATCCTTCTGCTTCAAGAATTTGACCTCGAAATCTGTGATAAAAGAGGTATAGAAAATGTGATAGCTGATCATCTATCTAGAATTCCGAATGCACCGATAATACAAGCTCCGATCAATGAGGATTTCCCATATGAGTACATCCTGGCATTTTCAAGGAATCATGGTATATGGATATAGTCAACTATCTGGCCACTGGACAATTACCTGCTGATTGGACAAAGCAAGACCAGTGTCGCTTCTTTGCCCAAGTATGGTACTTCTTCTGGGAAGAGCCGTATCTCTTTAAGTAATGTCCTGATCAGATTATTCGACGATGTGTACCAGAAGAAGAATAGAGAAATGTGCTCAGTTTCTGCCATGAACTTTCATGCAGAGGACATTTCGGTCCACGCAAAATTGCAGAGAAAGTTTTACAAAGTGGGATTTACTAGCCCACTTTATTCAAAGACTCATTCCACTTTTGTAAATCATGTGCAAATTATCAAAAGACTGGGAAAATTTCGAGACGAGACATGATGCCCCTAAACCCGATTCTTGAAGTTGAAATTTTTTGATGTTTGGGGTATTGACTTCATGGGACCATTCTCAAATTCCTTCGGCAACTGATTCATCTTGGTTGCAGTGGATTACGTCTCTAAATGGGTAGAAGATGTGCCTACTAAGACCAATAACAACAAAGTGGTTGTCAAATTTCTCAAGGAAAACATCTTCTCCCGTTTTGGCACCCCCCAACCTATAATTAGTGATAATGGGTCGCATTTCTGCAAGAGAGTTTTCAAAGCTCTGATGCAAAAATACTCCATCAATCACAAGTTATTCACTCTGTATCATCCCCAAACAAATGGGCAAGTCGAAGTGACTAATCGACAAATCAAGCTCATTTTGAAAAGACAGTTGGACAAAATCGAAAAGATGGTCGGTAAAGCTAAATGATGCGTTATGAGCTTATCGAACTGCTTTTAAGATAGTCCTGGGAATGTCTCCATGTCGAATTGTATTTGAAAAAGCCTGTCATCTGCCAGTCGAGTTAGAACACTGAGCCTTCTGGGCTATTAAGCAACTCAATTTTGATTTGACTAAAACTGATAAACTAAAGAGATTGCAGATCTCAGAGTTAGAGGAAATACGGAATGAGACTTATGAGAATGTACGGATCACAAAAAGTAGAACTAAAATTTTTCATGATTAGACTATCAACCGGAAAACTTTGCCCGGGGGGAAAAGTTCAGCCATACAACTCGAGGCTTCATATTTTCGCGTGGAAGCTAAAACCTCATTGGTCTGGATAATTCATTGTGCATACCGTCTTTCCACACAGTGCTATGGTAATTTTCGATCCAAAGAGAAATGAGGAGTTCAAGGTGAATGGGAAAAGACTGAAGCCATTCCTGATCACTGAGCCTGAGTCATAGGCTGAAGTTGTCTTGTATCTTTTCGCTCCATCTTACACATGACCATAACCATGTACACACCACAACTAAAAGATTAGGGGTTCTTTATACTTATTTTTTATATGCTCACCCCTTATATACTTGTAAATACTTTTTGAAAATTTCTTTTTCTACCCCTTTTTTACTCTCTTCTCCCTCTCCCTTAGCCTATTCGCACTAGGCCGGCCAGAGTCGACAGAGACGGTGATATCTTTTCTTCCCCCTATTTATTGCATTTACATTTACATGACTAACATTGAGGACAATGCATTAGATAGGTGTGGGGGGTGCTAACATTCTTTCTTTTCTTTTTACTTCTTTCTTTTAAAAAGAAAACCTCCAGAACAAAAAAAGAATTTTTATACTCTTCATAAAATACCAAAAGGTTGTAAGAATTAAGGGAACTTTAGCAAGAAATCTTTATTCTAGCCTAAATAAAAAGAAATATTGATTTAACTGAGAGTTGGGAGGGATAAGGAAAATAACTCATATCTTTTATTTGGCCTTAGTAGAATATGCATAAACCACACACACGCTTGGGATTTAGAGACACAACTTTGAATGACATAAAAAATAATAATAAATAAAAAAACCTATTAAGCTGAATAATTGTGCCTCATGAAGTATGATTATTCACGCCTAAAGGGGAATAAATAAATCTTGATTTCGTGGCCTACTCTACTTGCATATTTGACCTGGGAGTGCTTTTCCACCTGGTGCCCTAAAACTATCTGGTTTGGGAGTCATCGGTTTGATATGTGTTACATGGGTAAAGTAGAAGCCTAAAGAAACCAAGAATAAACATCTAGATAAGCATAAATATATATATATATATATGAGACATTCAAATTTGAGTTGAGAAATCCCAAGCACATCGCACTTACACATAATGCATATCTATTAAAGCAAAATAACAGAATGAGTTAGAAGTACATGATCCTTTTTCAATTCAAATGAAAACCATGATTTCTACTTTTATAATGGCTAAAGTATAGGAGGACTTATGAGGGTTGACCTAATTCTTGTTGGCCCAAAGGCCCATTACTCTAGTTTTGATGATGATTAGCTCATGCTGTTATAGTACTAATGATCTTGTGTTTATTTAGTCTTAGATATTAGATCAAGATCTTAGTAGGTGTTTAGCTTCATCAAAGGATTTCAAGTCAAGTTTTGGAGCTAGCAGGTGTAAATTTAAGAGCTTGTGCATCAAGACCATATCAAATACTTATGAGGAGTCTAGCTCTTTGGATCTTGTTTTGGACCAAGTCAAGAAGAGAAGAAGATTTTCAAGTGAAGACCTTCAAGAGAAGACTTGTGTCTAGGTTTATTTTTCAGTAAGATTTTATTTTTAGATAAAATGTAAATGATAGATTAGTTGATGGATTGCTCAAGTATCATATACACTCATATAAAAGAATTAGATGTGTTTTCATAAAAGAGTTTCGATTTTTGAAAAATACCGTTTTGATTTTTAAGCCTCAAAATATACTTGTGTTTTTATCAAAACTTTATTTAGAGCTTAATGTCAAAAACATAGATATTTCATCCTATATGTGTAGTGGATCATATCCATACACACTAAGCTTTAAAAGTATTTAGAATATCTTGTTTTTATATTTGAAAAAGTTTTGAAAAAATCGGTTTTCAATTTGGAAAAATCATTTTGGAAAAATACAAATTTTTGTTTAAGGCAAAACTTCCATATTACAAAAATAGTTCAAAATGTTTGTAACATATTTTGATTTTTATCCAAACATGTTTGTATATCAAAGTATATTACTGAACTTATTTTTGTAGATTTTTAGAGAATTTATGGGATTTTATTGAAAGAAAAAACCAAGTTTTTAATCCCTGAAATTGCTGTTTCTGGCCTTCTGCCGTCGACTAACCGGTCGACCGCAGCAGAAGTCGGTCGACCGAGTGGTCGATCGATGTGCACAGCGTGTACAACTTTGGGCCGGTCGACCGCACGATCGACCGCCAGAGAGCCTCTGCTCTCTGGAAATGGCCCGGTCGACCGGGCGGTCGACCGCTGGGTCATTGCCCAATTTGCGGTCGACCGGCCGGTCAACCGATCTGCCTAACGGTCGAAAATTTGACCGTTGGCGGTTGATTGGGCGGTCGACCGTCAGCAGACAGATCTGCTGACTTGGCCTCCAACGGCCATATTTTGGAGCCTATTTATATGGGGCTCCCTTGGACTGTTTTCTACAAGATTTGAAGTGGATTTTTAAGCTAGGTTTTCATACATCTTTTAATGTTTATCTCCACTTATTTAAGAGCCAATATTTCCGTATCAAAAGGAGAGTTTTCAAGAGTGTTTTGTATTTCTTGAGTTTTTCACCATAAATCAATCCTTGTTTTTCTCACATACACTTGAGCTATCCATTGCTATATCAATCCTATAGGGATCTTTGTTGTGAGAGAATTTTAGGTGATCGAAGTGTTGTGATCACAAAAGTGTTCATCTTTGTATTTGAGGAGACAGACTTGTGGGTTCACGTTGTTTCGAGTTCTAGTGAGAGCTCGGTGTAGAGGTGCAGCCTCGGCAAGCTTGCGTGCTTGCGTGTGTTTGTTCTTGAGGGAACAAGTAAGGGGACTAGTGAGTCCAAGAGTTTTAGTGTGAACTCCTTATAGGTGTTGCGGCACCGAGTGATCCGGTGGGATCGATTCTAGTAGAAATCCTTCATAGTGTTAAAGGCGGGGACATAGAGCAAGGGTGCTCGAACCTCGAAACAAATCTCCCGTGTTTGTGATTGCTCTCTCTATCTCTCACTTGTGTTTATACTTGCTTATGCTTATTGCTCATATCTCTTACATGCTTGATATATTGTGTGCTTAATTGTTATATGCTTGGGATTGTTTGCTCACACTTATATTTAACCAAGAGAGCCATTGTGGCACCTCAACTCTTATATAGAGGAATCTTGAGGAGATAGTCCAGAGCCCTTCACGGGGAACCCGGCTACACTCTTGTGTTATATCTTGTGTGTTTAGCATAAGAATTTTTAGTTTACATAAATAGTTTTAATTCCGCATTAATTCACCATTAAATTAGCTTGTCACCTATTCACCCCCCCTCTAGGTGATTTCAATTGGTATCAGAGCCTCATGCTCTTGATTTGGGTCTAACAACCTTGAGTTAAAGATTCTCATTTATAGCTAATCACAATATTTATACACACACATGGATTTCATGTCACCTCCCACTTTTGACATTCTTAACATCTAAACTTGGAAAGTTAAGATGTCTTTGTACCTCAAAGCCCTAGGTATTCATGTTTATTTTGTCACTATTAAAGATGCATATTGTTTAAATGGCAAATATCTAGAGGCTAATGCAAAAGTCATCCATGCATTAAGAGTACCCTAAATGATGAATATTTATCTAGGGTTTCTAATTTTGATTCGGCTTTTGTAATATGGCACACTATAGTCTCTCTTGGCGAACAAGAGCAATACTATGCAGGGAGCAATTCGGATGATGAAGGTGATGCTTCCAACTTGTACTATATGGTCCAAGAGGATAACCCCCTTGAGGTAAATTCTAAATCCGAGCTTGATGAGGATGTTGACATGTCTTATGATGATCTTGCTTCATTTTGTCAACAACTTCTTGAAAAATATAATTTGCTTAAAAAGGACCATAAATGATTGAAAATTAAATATGAGTCCATTTCTAAACAAAACGATTCTTTTCAAAATAAACTTGAAGTTATTTCAAAAGAAAATGATATGTTGAAAAAGGACAATATTTCCTTGACTTCTAAAGTAAATGATCTTTGTGAAGGAAATACCTCTTTGGAAAATAAGATTATTTTGGTGGAAAAAGAAAAGAAAATTGCTTTGGATGATAATAATTCTTTGAAAAGAAAATTTATTGAAAAAGAAAAGGAAGATGTTTCTAAAAAGAAAAAGAATAATGATTCTCATTCTCACCATACTTTTCATACCACTATTGATCAAAATGAGATTAAATTTTTGAAAAATAGAATAGATTGTTTAAGCTCAACTTTGAGCAATTATGCATTTAAGCATAATAGATTGGAAACCTTGTTTCAAAGGAAACAAGCTTCTCATGTTCATGCACATCACCCACGGCACACGTATGCACACTTTGCACATCATGATCGTACTCATTCTCATGTGCATTCTAGAGTGTACAAGTGTACACATTGCGGCCGCAAAGACCATTTAGTAAAATTTTGTTATGATAGAGTAAATTCTTTAAATTTTACAAATAAAAATGTTTGGGTTCCAAATAATACTAACCCCCGTGGACCAAAAAAAATGGGTACCAAAATCCCCACCTCTTGTGTTTGATGTAGGTGTGGGCTCTAACATGACGTGAGAGGGTTGGTGCCTTGGTGGTGGATGCATGGGCTTGATGGACACTACAAATTGATGCATCACTATCAAGAAAGTTTGGTGGGAAGACCACCAAATTTTGGAGACTTAGAGTATAGTTCGTTGGTTTGGTAACTATCTCTAAACTCCTATTTTAGTTTACATGCTTTTACTTAGATAATATTTTTAGCATGTTCTTGGCTTTGTGCTTCATGTGGTAAATACTTGTTTAAATGTAGTTTTTATCAAAACTTGTGTATATACTCGTACAAGTAGTGAGCAACATTTGCTTCTTATATGTTTGTACTTCATTACTCAATTGTACTCATTACATATACATGTATAACCTAGTTATGATGATTCCCTCATTTATACATGTTTTGCCTATTTTATGCATGTTTTTGCTTCATGTATATGTTATGCTTATCTAATACTAATAAATATACATGTATACCCTTGAGTCACTTGCCTTCATGCAATTTACATTATAGACTCATTTGTGTTTAGGATATGTATGCATATAGTTAGTTTTGATAAATCATACATATACCTTGAAGCTTGTTTTTTAAATGAAAAATAAATTTTCATGATTTTTCATATTTGTTTGATAAAAAGATATTCATGTTTTTTTGAGCTTCATTGACTATTTTCATAAATATGCTATTCACATGATGCTTGTACACTCACATTATTTCTTTGCTTATTCATGACTTTGTTTCATGAATACTTTTATGAGCTCTATAAATTTCGAGTGTCAACTTTTATGTATCTAGTACGATTCATGAGATATATATATGTTTTGTTTTCATGTTTGAAGGATCTTAAACTAGTTTTTCAAAAATTACTTTAAACTAGTTATTTATTCTTCAATGGATAGAGTTTTTAAATTTTGCAAAATATTTTCAAACTCTTATTTTTGAAAACCCTTTCCAACCCTATAAGGGCAGATGGATGGGCGACCATGCCTTGTATGCTAAAATTAAATATCTTTTATTATGTGTATGAAAAGGATGGATCTTTATGAGTTATACATTTGATTCTCATCATATTTTCATTGGTATTACAATTGATATTTTTTTTTATACTCATATTTTGTTTTCTATATATGTATGCTTCAAATTTCAAATAATATCAATTTCTATTGGTATTTTCATTTTCATACATATATATGATTTGATTGTGCTTGATTTACAATAATTTACATGTTTAAAGCACAAATTATGTTTATGCTAAGCTTAATTTAAATCTTAATTTCAATTGGTATCTCAATTGGTACTTTTATAAGCTTATGCATTATCTTCAACTAGTATTAATATGTTTTGATTCCCAATTAGGTTTAAATTTCAATTGGTATCGCAAATGTTTTACCTTTTGGTATCAAAATTTACCATGTATTTCAAATGGTATCAAAATATAAAATAATTTATTTTCATTAGTATCAAAATTTACACATGTTTCAATTTCATTTGGTATCAAAATTTTCTATTTCAAATGATATCAAAAATCTTGTGATATCTTAAAATTTTATTTATTTACAAATGGTATCTCAAAATTTATTTATATATTATCAAAATTTGTGTTAAAAATGTTTGATATGTATTGCCTATATGCAAGGGGAGCTTAACATCTCTTCTATATGTAGATTCAAGTTGAGTGTATCTTATATTGAGGAGCTTGACATCTCTTCTTTATGTGATACACGTGTATAGGGGGAGTTTCACATCTCCATTTATGCATTGTATATTATGCTTTATGTGAGTTAGGGTTTGTCATCCCTTCTTCATGTAATGTATGTATGCAGGGGAGCTAACTTACTCTTCATGAATGTATATCGCATATATATCCTTATTGATGATTTTTTTCACCCCTTTGTTGATGATTAACAAAAAGGGGGAGAATGATTTTGAGTTTATATATGCATATTTGAGTTTTTGCATATATTAAGTTTATGCATTTTACAAAATAGGGAGAATGATTTTGTAAGTTTATACAAAAAAGGGGAGAAAGTTTTTGGGAAAAGAATTTTTGGTTTATGAATGTTTCTCTCACCTTATTTATGCATATATATTTGTTTAGTTTTATGCACTTCATTGCAATATCTATTTGTTTATTGTTTTGCATGAGTTAAGGGGGGCTTCTATGAAGCCTGACTTTAATCCATGCATATATAACTCCATGAGTTTTGTCATCATCAAAAAGGGGGAGATTGTTGGCCCAAAGGCCCGTCACTCTAGTTTTGATGATGATTAACTCATGTAGTTATAGTACCAATGATCTTGTATTTATTTAGTCTCAGATATTAGATCAAGATCTTAGTAAGTGTTTAGCTTCATCAAAGGATTTCAAGTCAAGTTTTGGAGCTAGCACGTGTTGATTTAAGAGCTTGTGCATCAAGACCACATCAAGTATTCAAGAGGAGTCCAGTTCTTTGGATCTTGTTTTGGACCAAGTCAAGAAAGAAGAAGAAGATTTTCAAGTGAAGACCTTCAAGAGAAGACTTGTGTCTAGGTTTGTTTTTTAGTAAGATTTTGTTTTTAGATAAAATGTAAAGGATAGATTAGTTGGTGGATTGCTCAAGTATCATATACACTCACACAAAAGAATTAGATGTGGTTTCATAAAAGAGTTTCCATTTTTGAAAAATACCGTTTTGATTTTTAAGCCTCAAAATATACATGTGTTTTTATCAAAACTTTATTTAGAGCTTAATGTCAAAAACATAGGTATTTCATCATATATGTGTAGTGGGTCATATCCATATACACTAAGCTTTAAAAGTGTTTAGAATATCTTGTTTTTATATTTGGAGAAGTTTTGGAAAAATCGGTTTTCAATTTGGAAAATCATTTTAGAAAAATACAGATTTTAGTTTATGGCAAAACTTCCATATTACAAAAATAGTTCAAAATATTTGTAACATGTTTTGATTTTTATCCAAACATGTTTGTATATCAAAGTATATTACTGAACTTATTTTTGTAGATTTTTAGAGAATTTATGGGATTTTATTGAAAGAAAAAGCCAAGTTTTTAATCCCTGAAATTGTTGTTTCCGGCCTTCTGCGGTCGACCGGCCGGTCGATCGATGTGCACAGACGTGCACAGCTTTGGGCCGGTCGACCGCACGGTCGACCGCCAGAGAGCCTTTGCTCTCTGGAAATGGCCCGGTCGACCGGGCGGTTGACCGCTGGGTCATTGCCCAGTTTGCGGTCGACCGGCCGATCGACCGTTCTACCTAACGGTCAAAAATTCGACCGTTGATGATCGATCGGGCGGTCGACCATCAGCAGACAAATCTGCTGACTTGGCCTCCAACGGCCATATTTTGGAGCCTATTTAAATGGGGCTCCCTTGAACTGTTTTCTATAAGATTTGAAGTGGATTTTCAAGCTAGGTTTTCATACATCTTTTAGTGTTTATCTCCATTTATTTAAGAGCTAATATTTCCATATCAAAAGGAGAGTTTTCAAGAGTGTTTTGTAAAAGAGATTTCTTGAGTTTTTCACCACAAATCAATCCTTATTTTTCTCACACACACTTGAGCTATCTTTTGCTATATCAATCCTATAGGGATCTTTGTTGTGAGAGAATTTTAGGTGATCGAAGTGTTGTGATCACCAAAGTCTTCATCTTTGTATTTGAGGAGGCGGACTTGCGGGTTCGCATTATTTCGAGTTCTAGTGAGAGCTCGGTGTAGAGGTGCGGCCTCGGCGTGCTTGCGTGTGTTTGTTCTTGCGGGAATAAGTAAGGGGACTAGTGAGTCCAAGAGTTCTAGTGTGAACTCCTTGTAGGTGTTGCGGCACCGAGTGATCCGGTAGGATCGATTCTAGTGGAAATCCTTCATAGTGTTGAAGGCGGGGACGTAGAGCAAGGGTGCTCGAACCTCGAAACAAATCTCCCGTGTTTGCGATTGCTCTCTCTCTATCTCTCAATTCTGTTTTTATCTTGCTTATGCTTATTGCTTATATCTCTTACATGCTTGATATATTGTGTGCTTAATTGTTATATGCTTGGGATTGTTTGCTCACACTTGTATTCAACCAAGAGAGCTATTGTGGCACCTCAACTCTTATCTAGAGGAATCTTGAGGAGATAGTCTAGAGCCCTTCACGGGGAATCCGTCTACACTCTTGTATTATACCTTGTGTGTTTAGCATAAGAATTTTTAGTTTGCATAAATAGTTTTAATTCCGTATTAATTCACCATTAGATTAGCTAGTCACCTATTCACCCCCCTCTAGGTGATTTTAATTCTTATAATCATTCGATCATTTTTACTTAGATAATTAAATGTTCTTTTCTTAAAAGAGGTTTGGTTACAACTAACATTTTTCATTTATTGGATTTTACGGGTGCAATTCGTTGAAAACCCTCAGGAGACAATACCCTCCTCTAGGGAAAACCTAAAGGTTTAAAAGCTTGTTGCACATGCTCTGTGCAATCACGTCACCTGTGAAAGTGGTGTAATAATTCTATTATTTTTATTTTGCTCGGGACGAGCAAAAAGATAAGTGTGGGGTGTGATTAGTCTCTAATATTGCATAACTTTCACCACATCTGCACATTTATTTTATATAAAATACTGCTAATAATGATTTGCTTGTGTGATCCTAGGTCTATGGTGTACAATGAAGAAGAAGACCCTAAATCACCATTTAATGGGTGATTAAAGGCCTACAAAGTAGCCATTGACCTTAGGAGGTGATTCTGTCAGACCAGGGGGCACAAATCAGGAATTCTGAAGGTACAACCGGTAGGGGACCGACGCGATAGCTCACAACAGGCGGCACTGCGCGCGCCGCTCTAATACAGCCATGAAAATGCGGCATTGGCCGCGTTTCTGCGCCCGTACTGGCGCGGCCATGCCAGTGCTTTAGGCCAGGGTTTGCCCCTGGCCCCCTTTCTCCTTGTGCCTATAAATACCCCCTAGGTTTCTTCTGATAGAGATATCCAAAGTGTTTTTAGGATCTTTATGTTTGTTTATTTCAGAGTTGTAGTTGCTTGTGTTTTCTTCTTCTTCTAGTTTAGTTTAGCCATTAGAGTGAAAGAGAGAGAGTGTGTACAAGTTGTATTTGAAGGTGACAAGCTTATACAAGTATTACTTCTCTTTCTTCTTCTCATTACTTGTTGTCTTCATTTGCTTTTACTTTCTTGTTTTAGTGTTATACTCCTCCTCTTTACTTTTTCTCTCTTGTTGTTTTCTTTTCTTACTCATATCTAGCTAACTCTTTCATTGTATGGCTAACTAACTACTAACCTACTAATCTCCAACAACTTGATTGATAACCCAAATGAGTCAATAGTGTCAAACAAGCTTTGTGCAAACAAGAGTTATGATATCTTAAGATGAGGGTTCTAACTCTAACTTACTTACAAGTATTCTCTTTCTTATATTTCATGCTTAACGATTTTTGATGATCTATAGATTATAAACTTTACTTATTTTTGTAAGTTAGAGATATTCCTATTAATCTTTACCAATACCATTAGTGCACTTGTTTCTTCTCTTATTCTTGCCATCAATTGGATCTTGATAAGGGAATATTCAAATTTTTGCCGTGTAAAGCTAAGTTAAAGGAAGAACTTTCATTCGACCTCCAACGTGAATAGTTCTTATGCATAAAGGTTATGCTTGCCTATGATCCATTGTGAGGCACTTCAAGAAGTTAAAGATTAGTGGGAGTACTTAGTAGAAAGTTAGCCTTACGTTTTCACCATTAAGAAAATTTACTTTTACAAACCATCAAACCAATCCAAACAATTCTTGAAATAATACTTGTTTTCTTTTCAATTCTTTATTTGAAATAAAGAACATTTTCTTTACTTTGAACAACCGCATCAAAGCTTCCATCGCTCTCCCTCCTTGTGGATACAACCCGTATAGCCACTTTGCTATTACAGAAGAATCGCAAAAGCAGTAACATCGACCATCACTCCTTTACTTAATTTTGTGCATGCTTTTTGCCGATCAGACATCACAATGCATGATGTTAATATTAAAGAGACAAAGTACGAACCTTCAGTTTTAGCCTTGTCACTCTTCTCATGATTAGATTAATACTACACCTCTGATCAAAGCTTCTGGATTCAAGATGTTTGGAAGAGCGCCAAAGAAGAGTTTCTTCCTTTGACGGATCACGTCACTGTCGATAGACGCCGAGCCGATCGAACATTATTTGTTGAAACTTGTTTTGATGAAGACTTATGTGACGCATGTCATTTGGAGCTCTAACACACAAAGAATCAAGAGTTCTACATGATCAAGATGTCCCAAGGAGAGTTGATATGATGTATTTTGTAAAGATGAAATAGCATGTAAAAAGCCTTGACACACACACACCATATCAATGTCCTTTAGTCGACTAATACCTATGACAAGTCGACTAATCAACTTGGTAGTCGACTAACCCAAACCCCTAGTCGACTAAGTCTTGTGTCCAAAACAGACCCAACTCTCTGTTTGTGCATTAGTCGACTTGATAGTAAACTATAGTCGACTAATATAATTTGTAATCTACTAACCCTTGTCCCCTAGTCGACTAATCTCTGGTCCAGTCGACTTATAGGTAGTTGCAGTCGACTTGATTCAGTTATCCAGAAACCTGTCACTTGAACTAACTTTACCTAGTTGACTTATAGTCAAACTTGGTCGACTAATAGTCGGAAATTTGCCTTGTATAGTCGACTAACTCAAAAGGCAAGTCGACTATAGGCAGTTTCTGACTGTTGGACAGTTTCTGTTATCTGATCTTTTGTGCAACGAATTCTAATGTTTCATTCATTCAAAAGGCACCTATAACTACCCTAACTTACCCTAGTCTTCAGCTATATAAAGGGTGGTTATTCCAAAGGCCAAATACCAAGAAAAATCTTCAGTTTTCCAAAGCCAAAATTCTGTCAAAATCTGAAAACTGATTCCAACTTCTGTTCTTCACCAAAAGTCATTTCCATTGTGAAGTTCTCTGAAGTTTCTCCTATACTAGACCTTGTCCACGTTCATACACAATAACAAGGCTTATAGGAAAGTTGTAATACTCAAAGCAAGTATTGTACACGGGTGGCTTCTTGGTGTAGAGGCAGTTGTACAAGGTGAAGTTTGTTCTCTTGGTGGAAGAGAAGGTGTACACATTTGGCAGAGGGGATTTGTCAAGTGGTGTGCATGGTTGTGATTTTGGGTGTACAAAATCAAGGATAAAGGAAAATCTCAAGCGGGTGGCTTGGGGACTGGATGTAGGTCACAAGGACCGAACCAGGATAAATCTCTCGTGTTTGCGTTTGTCTAACTTTCTGAGATTTACTTTTCCTTTTATTGCAAGTTATTTATTTGCTTAACGTTAATCCTTCTTGTTTTAGTTTTGTGTTGACTTGGGTATTTTTAGATTTATAATTGCCAACAGAGATAGTTTCGCATTTATCATCATCTCTCGGGACCAACAATTGGTATCAGAGCGAGGACCAACAATTGGTATCAGAGCGGGTACAAGTCAACAACAAAGATGGCAACGGAGTTCTCATCATCCCAATTCAAAGAAGGACATTCTACACAACGTCCACCGCTATTTGACGGATCCAACTACAACTATTGGAAGTGTAGAATGAAGATCTACTTGCAATCGCTAAACTACGACCTTTGGAACATCGTAGAAGCATCGCACACCAAGCCAACAACCAACTACAACGCTTGGAGTAAAGATCAAAAGAAGAACGCGAACCTTGACGCCAAAGCGATGAATGCCTTGTTCTGTGCCTTAACCAAAGAAGAGTTCAACCGTGTGTCAACAACCACTTCTGCACATCAAATATGGCATACTCTTCAGGTAACACACGAAGGCACGAATAAAGTTAAGGAATCTAAAATATCTGTTCTTGTCCACAGGTTTGAATTATTCAAAATGGAGGAGAATGAAACCATATCCGAAATGGTTACAAGATTCACCGACATCACCAATTCCTTAGCATCCCTTGGAAAGGACTACACCCAAGTTTAAAGAGTTCGTAAGATCCTTCGTGCACTCACACCAGAATGGGAGAAGAAGACAACCGCCATTGAAGAAGCGAATGATCTCTCAACTATGACATTAGAAAACCTAATCGGTAATCTAATGGCATATGAAGTGCAGTTAGAAGAAAGGAAGAAGGATGAACGACAACACCGTTCAAAGAAGAAAGAACTCGCCTTCCATGCATCCTCTGACACGGACGATTCCGATGACGATGAAGAGGAGATGGCAATGCTTTCAAAGAAATTCAGGAGATTTCTCAAGCAAGGTAAATTCAAATGCTTTAATTGTAATAAACCAGGTCATATGAAGATGGATTGCCCTTTGCTCAAGAAGAAAGATAAATACAAGAGCAAAAAGTTCAGAAAGAAGAAAAACTACGAAGCATCATCAGAATATAGTGATTCCTCATCTTCTGATGAAGAAGAATCCACTGAACGTGTTAACCTATGTTACATGGCCATAGAAGATGAAGAGGTATCATTTTCTGAACTTTCTGATGCATTTCATGAATTGTTTATTAATCTGAAAAATGAAAAATTGAAAAATAAAGTTTTATCAAAAGAAAATGAAAAACTTTTAAAGGAAAATTCTTGTTATGCTTTACAAGTATCTTCTATAAATTCTCAACAAGATGAGTTTGAAAAAGTCATATCATCTTTGAAAACTGAAAATGAGAAGTTTATAAAAGAGAACATTTTTCTGAAAAAGGAAACTGAATCTTTGAATAAAAGGATTTCAATTTTAGATAAAGATATTTCAGTTTTCAAAAAGAAATATGAAGATCTTTTGCAAAATGTGACTAAGTTCAATAAAGGAAAAGAAAAACTGAATGACTTATTATCTTTTCAGAAGTTGTCACATGATAATCATTATGGTATTGGATATAATGAAAAGTCTTCATATGTTAGTAATCCATATGTGAAAAGAAAGTCTAATCATTTTTCAAAAAGAATTAAGACAAAGTTTATACGGATTTCTAAGAATTTAAGTTTTCATGATAAAAATACATATATTGCTTCATACATTCATGATATATGTGATTCTTGCAACTATGTGTATATTAACAGGTGGAAACCAAATTCTAAATGGATTTGGACTCCTAAAGGTTAATATGTTCTTTTATGTTTGGTACCATCTAACGTTTATCTTACAGGTACCATATAAAAGTTAATAAGAACGTGTGTGTGTGTATATATATATATATATATATATATATATATATATATATATATATATATATATATATATATATATATATTTACTAATATATTTGTTGCAGGGGGAGAACAAAGTCTTTTCATATTTGTTATAACCCAATTTCTGCAGGGGGAGGAAAATATAACATATTTTCTTCAGGGGGAGCACTTGTGCACATAAAGCGTCATCATCAAAAAAGGGGAGAATGTTGAAACTTGTTTTGATGAAGACTTATGTGACGCATGTCATTTGGAGCTCTAACACCCAAAGAATCAAGAGTTCTACATGATCAAGATGTCCCAAGGAGAGTTGATATGATGTATTTTGTAAAGATGAAATAGCATGTAAAAAGCCTTGACACACACACACACACCATATCAATGTCCTTTAGTCGACTAATACCTATGAAAAGTCGACTAATCAACTTGGTAGTCGACTAACCCAAACCCCTAGTCGACTAAGTCTTGTGTCCAAAACAGACCCAACTCTCTGTTTGTGCATTAGTCGACTTGATAGTAAACTATAGTCGACTAATATAATCTGTAGTCGACTAACCCTTGTCCCCTAGTCGACTAATCTCTGGTCCAGTCGACTTGATTCAGTTATCCAGAAACCTGTCACTTGAACTAACTTTACCTAGTCGACTTATAATCAAACTTAGTCGACTAATAGTAGGAAATTTGCCTTGTATAGTCGACTAACTCAAAAGGCAAGTCGACTATAGGCAGTTTCTGACTGTTGGACAGTTTCTGTTATCTGGTCTTTTGTGCAACGAATTCTAACGTTTCATTCATTCAAAAGGCACCTATAACTACCCTAACTTACCCTAGTCTTCAGCTATATAAAGGGTGGTTATTCCAAAGGCCAAATACCAAGAAAAATCTTCAGTTTTCCAAAGCCAAAATTCTGTCAAAATCTGAAAACTGATTCCAACTTCTGTTCTTCACCAAAAGTCATTTCCATTGTGAAGTTCTCTGAAGTTTCTCCTATACTAGACCTTGTCCACATTCATACACAATACCAAGGCTTATAGGAAAGTTGTAATACTCAAAGCAAGCATTGTACACGGGTGGCTTCTTGGTGCAGAGGCAGTTGTACAAGGTGAAGTTTGTTCTCTTGGTGGAAGAGAAGGTGTTCTCTTGGTGGAAGAGAAGGTGTACACATTTGGCAGAGGGGATTTGTCAAGTGGTGTGCATGGTTGTGATTTTGGGTGTACAAAATCAAGGATAAAGGAAAATCTCAAGCGGGTGGCTTGGGGAGTGGATGTAGGTCACAAGGACCGAACCAGGATAAATCTCTCGTGTTTGCGTTTGTCTAACTTTCTGAGATTTACTTTTCCTTTTATTGCAAGTTATTTATTTGCTTAACGTTAATCCTTCTTGTTTTAGTTTTGTGTTGACTTGGGTATTTTAAGAGCTATAATTGCCAACAGAGATAGTTCCGCATTTATCATCATCTCTCGGGACCAACATTATTGACATCCAATGCATGATGTCAATATTGAAAAGATAAAGTGCAAAACTTCATTTTTAGTCCTGTTTTTCTTCTCATGATCAGGTTAACACTACACCTCTGATCAAAGCTTTCAGATCCAAGATGTTTGGAAAAGCGCCAAAGAAGAAATTCTTCCTTTAATGGATCACGGTCGATCAACGTCGAGCTGATCGAACATTGTTGACATCACAATACATTCTGTTAATATTGAAGAGGCAAAGTGCAAAACTTTGGTTTAAGCTTGTCACTCTTTTTTAGTTTATCTATGAACATCTGACGCCTCCGACGGCTAAAGGATAGAGGAAGTAGTTGGCATTGAAGTCCAATGAAAAATCCTCAACAACTCATCATGCTGAGGAAAATAGCATGGCTAGCCCAACTCAAATGTTAATTAGTAAAGGCAAATCAAATCCGTTGATAGCTGAGGGTTTACTTAAAATCCTGTGGGACCTGATCCGGCTCCCATCCAAAATCTCTTACCAATTCCTGTCCATAGAATGGTAACACCTCAAAAGTTGTAATTATTTCCCCAGCTAAATAATCACAAATCAAACATGCTATGTTAATATTATACCTCTGGCATACCCTACTGTTATGTTAACATTATACCTCTAATAGTGATTTTCTCAATAATCCCAGCTGACCAAAATTTCAACTTATCAATTCTCTTCAATAGAATGACAAGTCCACCAAATTGCTCAAATCGCAAAACTCTCTATTAAGTTAAAACTACATCTCTGACCAAAATTGCTCATATTGCAATATAAATCTCTGTTAAGTTAACATTACACCTATGACAGTGGTTTTCTCAATTTTTCCACCGAAAATGAAACATCCGATGCTAAGTTAAATATCACACCTCTAGCATCCATTTCAATGATCTTCCCTCGAGCCTTCTCATCGAAGTCGAGATGTCAAATGCTAAGTTAATGTCACACCTCTAGCATTCACCTCACTGTTAAGTTAATATTAAATCTAAGACAATAATTTTCTCAATTTACTTAATGAAAATGAGATCTCTTTGATCCTAAGTTAATATCACACCTTTCACCTCCTTGTCAAGTTAATATGACACCTCTGACAATTCAATTTGCTTCCAATTGCAAATCCTAACCCGTCACGTTAACATTACACCTCTAATGGTAAAATGTTTTATAAATCTCCAGTGAATTTAACTCCACTTGTTCTTCTCATCAATAGGATAATAAGTCCCCAAAATTCTTTCAAATCATGGATTCAACTTCTATCAAGTTAACATGAAACCTTTGACAGTCACTTTTTTAAATTCCTTAAATGAAATTTCAAAATTTTGTGTTGCTATGTTAATCATCACTTCTAGCAAATCAAAGGTAATCACTTCCATTTATCTGATTTTCAAAATACAAAAGGAAAGTGCCATCTATCAGGGTGCAGCAACAAGGATGCCAGAGGAAGAAATGATGCTTTTTGACTTTGGGATCAGTGATATTCTTTGAAGAAAATTGTGAAAAAGCATTAAAACTTTGGGTTCTTCTGTAGACCCTAGAACTCTAAAAGTTCTTCAGAACACACGCTTGAGAAGGAGGACAATTAAAATGAATTACTGTTAAGAGACTCTTAGCCTATTTATAGGCTCTCCAATGGTCTTAATTAATGGCGTAAAACTCAAAACCTTTCTTAAAAGCCCATTAATGGCCTTAATTCGCGGTGCAAATCTCAAATCAAGTCTGAGCACGACACCTGTCTAACACGTTACTCAAGTCTAAAGGACATTCGTATTCAAAAAATCTCAGGACCTTTGAGTCTCTAAGCTGGACAAACGTCCCAAGCGGCGCTGCATTCGCACCTCGAAGCATCTAACGTAATCTTCGCGTTCCAAGAGCCGCTTCTCAACAACAATTAAAGGTTGCAACTTTACAACAATCAAGAGCGGCGTCTCAAACAAAAATCAAAAGTCGCGTCTCTTTAGCATTGAAAGTTGCTTCTCTATGGCAATTTATGGTTGCAACACCACTGAAGTCCGCATCTCCGCTTGATCAGCATGACAACCACATTTATGAGGTTTGTGTTCTCTCACATATAAGGAGTATGTCCCTACTTCTGCAATCAGTTCATCAGTACACTGGATAGATCAATCGACAACTCTACCGATTAACAGTACACCGACAATCAAATCAGAGTCATGATAAGTGCTAGACTGAGTTTCTAAGACACTTATGATGATCTTTCATGGAGGCTTCAAGCAGTTCAACAATACACTCACGAAGACCACAATCTAGACAAGATCAAGCTTAGGGCATCTCAGAAGATTGCTAGTCTAATCATTGAAAACTCAAATTCAACTAAAGTCCAAAGTATTTCAAAATCCGTCCCAGTGAACCGCGGAATGTCGAAAACCTTGGAGGGGTTTTTAGGCTGTCAAAAAATCACCGAGGACAAGTCATTATACGCGAACCTTACTTCAATGTGAAGGTTGTGTTTCAAACTAAAAAGCAGACCTCACATCTAAAGATGCACGAAAACTATAGATGCAGACCTGAGTCAACCCGCGTTCAATACGAGTCTGAGTAACTCCGCGTTCCGTGTCAAGCGTAGATCTGAGCAACTTTGCACTCCACTTCAGACGTGGGCCTGAAAAACCCTGCGTCTCACTTCAAACATGAGTCTGCGTAACTCTGCGTTCTGAGGCGCCGGCGTCTACAACAAGCAACACGAGGTCCGCGTCCAGCACGAAACCCACATTTCTGTTGTAACAGACCCCCATTATTGGGTCAATTAACTCTCCACATAATGGAAAAGTTAATCCCATTATGGAGAGATTTTAGGGGATAATAATACCCCTATAACTCTATAAATAGCCTGAGTAGCTATGAAGAGGGGGACTTTTTTTGGGAGCAGAGAGGATTGTTTGAAGAAAAGGATAAAAGGAGTAATCAGTGGACTCTAAACACTTAGCGTATTAAAAACAGAGTTCCTCTCTTATTAGCCTTCGAGAGCATCTGGAAGAGAAGCTAGACAGTTGGCTGGTCAATGGAGAACAAGAATCACTCTCCACCGCCACCCAAAAAACCCAGCCTTAAATAAAGGGGAGACTGCGTCTTCTCCCCTCTTTTGTAATTGAAACCGTCCCGTTGTAATTTTTCAACCACTCAAAAAAAATTTACATCAACCTAAGGGCTTTTTCTGATGCGAAACAACCGCATTCAATGTATTTCATTCTACTATTTTGCTTTACATTGCTTTGCATCGAATCATGGTACGTTTAATCTACAACAGAGGTAAGTTTTTTGCCTTTTTCTCTTTTTATTTTTCTTTCTTAGATTAATCTAACAATTCCCAAAAACCAACACTTTCTCCTTCTTTTTCTCTAAACTCATTGTTCTTTTCTTCTTTAACAACAAACCCATCTTCTTCTTTTGAATTCTTTTAACTTAGATTAGCCTAACAATTTTATTTTCTTTTAAGACTGAGAAGAGAACTCTTAACTTATTTTAGTGAATTAAAAGAAGAACTTAATAGCTTTCATCGCAGTCCCTCCCTATGGATCACGACCTATTAGCCCTAGCCTACATAGTAGAATTGAGGATCTAGCATTGTTTTTAAATTCTGTACTTTTTTGTGTGCAGGTTTAGCTCGATCATAATTTTGGTGCCATTGCCGGGGAGAGACGGTAAGTTTTCTTTCTTTTCAATTTACTTTAATGAATTAATCTTTTTTCTTCTTTTTTTTGGTGTACATGGGTTAATTTCAGAAAACAAAGAGCTGCAGTGGACTTATAGCTTACCTGAGCTTCTGCTCTCAAAAGCACAGCTCAGGGGACCTAACTATTGTCGTAAAAACGCGACCATTACTGCATTTGTGCGGCAAAGTAGGAAAAACTCCTAACCTGCTTTCTTGCAGGTTGCTTTATTTTTAGAGATTAGCTCTCTGCAGTTATTAATTTATCTGTTTAACTTACTCTGCACATGTTAAGCTCAACAGTAACATGGTTGCTTTGTAAATCTAAAAAATGTTCACACTCTTGCATCTTTGGGCACATGTCTAATTCGTTTACATTTTACATTACTGTTGAAGAGTGCTGGAGAGAAAGGAACGTCTGCATTACATATAGCTTTGGAAACACACTTGTATGTTATTGCTTGGGTTTTATTGTTGTTATATACTTGCAGACGAGCACTAAAATGATTTAAGAGCATATCCTTAAATAAGATAAGGTGGGAAAGTCATAACCCTCCCTTAGCCCATAAACCATATCCTCACTCATTAACCAAGCCTAACTTAAAATTGAGTAGACGTTGGCCCTAGGGACATCTTGAACTCAAATAGAGATTGACCTAAGGGGGAAGCTGTTAGAAGTTAACTCTTGTCAAATCGGTGTCAAAGGCTGGGGATTGAGGGTCGAAACCCCGAAGGCTGGTAGTTTGGCATAACTAGGCCCACTACTTAGGCACGGATACCTCCCATTGGACTTACTCCTACTTGGCCGATTAACTTGTGGTCAGTTTCTGCAATATACTTTATGTGGATAATCAACAATTGGGTGTCGTCTAGATCTAAGCTCTACCCTAACTTAAACTAGATTTTTCATTTTTTTGTTTGTTTGTTTGTTTTTGTTTTTGATATCTTCGTGATATGGATTACAATTATAATTTTTTTTAATGTATACAGTGATCCATACTTCACTCCAACCTCTTTCAATTCGAATATTACCAACCCGATATTACATAATTTTAACCAACCAACTATGCCAGATTGGTTTTATGTAAATCAATATATGTCCCAATCTCAATATTATGAACAAGATTGGGATAATCATTACTACTTTTCAACCAAGTCAATGGGGATACAACACCCCTGAGTCTTACTATCAACAACCTTTCCAACAAACAACTTCATACTCTCCATACCAAGACCTACTTATAGAAGAAAAATCTTCTTTAGAAAAGAGTTTTGAAGTCTTCTTTGAGTCTACATGACATGTACAATTATAGCAGACTCAATTCTCCCAAATAATTCCCAAATCCAAGATCCTTACTCTAGTTTCTAAGTCAAACCACAACAAGAAGAACCTGTTGACTTAGAAAAGAGTATAGAAGACCTGATTCAATCCGGAAATAATGTTACCCAATCTATAATAGGCTAGAAGCAAAAATGAATCATTTGGTTAACACAATTTATAATTAGAATAAGAAAACACTACCTAACTCATTTTTGACCATTCCTGATTCTCCTAGCCATATTGACGAAGAATCATGGTATCTTGAGAATTTTAACCAAGATTCAATTTCACAACAAAACTTTGAACTTTAACCAATATCAACCCATTGACAAATTGGCAAGTTTTCATTTCAATGAGATTAAACTTGAAGATGAATGTGACACCAATTTCCAATGTTGTGATTCAGTTCAACTTTTTGAATCTATTGTGACTCCGGTATCCCTACCCGATTTGGACCCAATTCCTAAGCCAACATTTATTCCTATCCCTAATAAACTTGAACATGAACCACCTATTTTGGATAGTTGATAGGTAGTCAAAAGTGCATATTTATCATCATATTTATCATCATATTTCCCTACTTATTCTTTTATAAAGCACTGCTATGTAACGTTTTATTGTTTAATGTTGTGTAGGCCTTGAGTAATTAAAAAATAAATAAATGAAGCCCAATTGAAGCCCAAAAAGTCCACAAGCCCACATGCATGATTTATTTTAGTAATTTAGAAGCTTCTATCTTATCTAACCTAATCTAAACTTGGATTTTAAATTATTAATTTAAAATCTAGGGAGGAGGAGGAAGGATAAAGTAGGACTCCTAATTGCTATTCAAATCAAGAGGAGAACAAGGATAGAATAAGATGGATCATTATCCTAATTAAAATCAAAGGTGGACTTCTATTTGAACCTGGTTGCTTGCACTACAAGATAAAGATAAAGGGGAGAAAATCTGAATTTGATTCGGATGTAGAGATAGCCTAATCTCCAAGAAATCTAAAGATCATCGTATTTCAAAATCTAGAGCCCAAATTCAAGATCTGAGGATAGACTCCAAGATGGATGGACCAGAGGAGGCCACGCGAGAAAGCGTGTGACATTTGGCTATGCTTTTGCCACGAAAACACGACAATTTTCCTGTTTCCGCTGCAATACAGAGGCGGTTGGCGACGCGTTTTAGTGGGAGAGTTGTACTGGGATTTTACTTCTCAAATGTCCTATAAATACCCCTGTAGAGCAACAGAGGAGGGCAGCTATCAGAAGCTCAAGTCTAGGGTTTCTTTTAGATCCTCTTTCTTTCTGAATTTATTTGTATTTTTCTAGTTCTTTTTACTTTGAAGAAGATTTGAAGAAAAGAGAAGGCTTTGTACTGAGTTGGTGACAGACTTAATAAAAGGTCAGTTTTTCTTTCAATCTCTTTTCTTTTTTCTTAATTTGTGTTTTTTTATTTTAGTTTCGTCTATTTTATAATATCATGCTAAATTCAACTATAATTATGTGTAACTAATTCCTTAGTAGCTTGCTAATCTCTCCACTAACTAAAACCTAGATCTATGAAGATAAGTTGATTGAACTCTATGTATGTTAAAAACCCTAGGGTAAGTAAATAATTCTTGAAAACTAGTCATGAATTGAGTTAAACTAGGTTTAGGGTATACTATTTAATAATTATTCTTGGTTTATACTTGGATGCTTTGATAGTTTAACGTTAAGTTAAAACTACTTTTCTTAAATTATACTTTAAGACTTTGATAAATCAATACTTAGTTTTATCTAGTGTACTGCCAACAGGGTTTAATCTCTTTCTTACTTTTCTTTCTTGGATTTGAAGCAAGAATCTAGGGTTAATCTTTATAGGTTCAACATGATATTTATTCTTGATAGACTAGTGTTTGGTTGTGGTAGATGATTAGTTGGCTATACTTATTCTTTCTATTTAAATCTATTTCTTATAATCAATATCTTTTGTTTCCAAGCTAGCTTTAAAGAAAATCGTTCCGAAAAGCTTCCATCGCATCCTTCCCTGTGGATCGACCCGTCTAGCCCTTGCTATACGGTTACTTTGAGACGAAGCTAAAACTTTCTAACTTTAACTATTTCTTTATTTCCAATACAATGTCCCATCTAAATCAAAATTTTGGCGCCGTTGCCGGGGAGGGAACGGTACGATGTTCTCTAAAAAAACTAATTATTTAATTCTTTATTTCTATTTGCATGATCTGATAACACGAAAACTAGCTGCAGCTAAGGACATACAGCTACTCTGTGCCGCTGCCCTAGAAGGCAGAACAATAGAGACTACTAAATAGCCGCGCAAACGCGGCAATTGCAGCATTTTCGCAACATTAGTAGATCACTACTAATTGATCTTTTGTAGGTTGCTGCAAATTGCAAAGTCCTCTTTACTGCTTTGATATTATTTCTCTGTGATCACCCTGTATACTGCTAATTAATTAACAGTAATCTATTAGTTGGGTAATTAAAAAAAATTTAGACTCTTACATCTTAGGCACGTGTCTATTTAAATTTTCTTAATTTTTATTGAAGAGTGCTGGCAACAAGGTACGTTCGCATTGCATATAGACTAGGAAGCACCCTTGGCTGATTTACTGCTTTTGAGTGAATACTTGTTTATTACTTTACACGTGTACTAAATCACTTTAAGGGCAAAACCCATAAACAAGATAAGGTGGGGACGTCATTACCCTTTCTTGGCTCACAAATCTTCATTGCACTCACAACACTAACCCTAAAATAAAAAATGACTAGACGTTGGCCCTAGGTTGACTTCCGACTCATTTAGGAGGTTGATCGAAGGAGGAGGTTGTTCGAAACTAATTCTTGCCAAATCGGTGTCTAGGAAGGGGAGTAAGGGCCGAAAGCCCGAAGGTTGGTGGTTACTTAATTAAGGAACGTTTTTGACGGATAACCTCTCACCAACCTTGCCACCTACCTGGCCAATTAACTTGTGGTTAGGGTCGGCAATAGACCTCCCAAAGATAACCTAAAGTTAGGAGTCGGCTAGGTCTAAGGTTTACCCTAACTTAGATTAGATTTTTTTTCTTTTTATTTGTTTGCTTATTTGTTTTTCTTTTTTGTGTGATATGGCTTATAATAATATTTTTTTTCAATTTTAATAGTAATCCATATTACACCCCGACCTCTTTTTTAGATATTACCAACCCGGCATATCATAACTTTACCAACCTAGTGCGCGGCTTCGTCTTATCCGAATCAATATAACCCATGCCCCCAATCTTATAACCATAATTTTCACAATAATTTTAACTCTTCACAGAGTCAATGGGGATTCACCTCCCCTGAGTCCAATTTTCAACCAACTTGTCCTCCTTATCCACCTTGTCCACAATATTTTCAAGATTCATACTCAGTTCTACCAGTTCAAAATAGAAAACCATCAATCTTGAAAATGAGTATGCGTGAGTCCAAACAACAATCACAAAATCTGACGGACTCATGATTTCACCACAAATTTTAAAAAAAAACTTCATCTTTTCAAGTCCAATCGCAACAAAACGATGAACCAATCGACTATGAAAAGCTGCTTGAAGCCATGACTCAGGCTCAAATTGCTCATAATCATGGCATAGATAGAATGGTTCAAACTCTTCATTCTCACCATTTGACCACTTCTGATATCGCTAACCATTCTGTTGGAGCCGAAGAATCATGTTGTTTTGAAAAACAAGATTCCAATTCAGCACACCCATTTGAACTTACCCAAACCCCAAATTTTGAAAATGAAATTGACATTTCGGCAAGTTATCCCTTTCCTGAAATTGAACTTGAAAATGAATATGATCCTGAACCTAAACTTGGTGATTCAATTCTACTTCCTGATTCAATAATGACTCCGGTGTCTTCACCTGATTTCAATCTTTTTTCCGAGTCAACATTGAATCCTGTGCCAATTCATCATGAAATTGAATCACCAATCTTTTATGATCATCATATTGAACTTGATCAATTTCATACTTTTGAAAGTCTCATTGACAAATTGACAAGTTCTCATTTTTATGAAATTGAACTCAATGAGAAATGTGACCTAGATTCTCAAATCTGTGATCCAGTTCAAATTCCTGAATCAATATTGATTCATGTTTTATTACCCAACTTGAGTAATATTTTAGAGTCAGTTTTGGTTTCCACACCTTTCATTCTTGAACTTGAATCACCAATCTTAGAAAGTCACATTCCATTGTGGGAAAATGAATGTGGACTTGAGTTTCAATTTCTTAATTTGGACCCACTTCCTGAACTAATCTTGACTCCTGAATCTTTACTTGACCTAAGTGACTTTTCTGAGTCGCTATTAGTTCCCGTACTCCCTAAGTCCAATTTAATCATTCCATCTTTTCACACTCTGTTTTGGGACAAGGGTGTTAATAAAATTGATTCCGAAATTATTTGTGAAATTTGGAAATTAGATGGGGTAAAATTCTTAATAAAAATCATTCATACATACATCATTTTAGTGGGTTATATTAGAGAAGTTTCTGGTTGGTTCCTCCGAACTCCATATAAATTTGATTGGGTCGCATTTTGTGGACCAATCAGACCACCACCGGAACCACCACCTAAAGGTAATATTTTTCTTTTCTTTCTTCTTTTTCATGCATCTATGCATTAATTCATACATTGAGGACAATGCATGAGATAGGTGTGGGGGAGGGTTCTAACATAACTTAGATTTTCCGTTATTTTTAAATAAAGTTTTTTTAAATAAAAAATTAACATTTTCTTTACTTTAAAAAAAAACTTTTGAAAAGGAAACAGTATTTTGACTTAACTTTTGAAAGAAATCTAAGTTAATCTTAAGAATTAGAAAAATCATGATTAGGATTTCTAAAAACTTCAAAATAAAATAAATTGTTGGATTTTTAGGTATAGGAGAAAAAATTGAATAAGTAATTAGTCTTAATTTTAACCTTAATAAAATGTGCATACCTAATACACTTACACATTTAAGATTCTAAGACAAAGACTCTTGTGCCTTATAAAAAATATATAATAATATAAAAAAATTCACTAATTAAGCTGGATACATGTACCTCAAGAAGCATAAATATTCACGCCTAAAGGTGATTTTATAAATAAAGTCCTTAGTTTTGTGACCTAGTTCACTCGAATCCTTAAGTCCGTGGGGTGTTTTCTCACCCGGTGCCCTAAAACCGACCGGTTTGAGAGCCACCGACCTTAGGCTCGCTACATGGGTGAATTAGAAAGCCTAAGAAAATTGAGAAATATTATTTATATATATACTAACACATCTAATAGTCAATTAGTTAGGTATGAGGGCCTCAAGAAGTCTTGATACTTATACAAAAGAAAATTAGATCAGTTATACTATTAAAATATATATATATAAAATAATATATATATATAGAGAAAAAATTAATAATAAAGAGGCATGGGAGTCTAAGTTAAAGAATCTCTAGTAAAGATTCACATTCACAAGGATGCATTGACTTAGGGTACCAAAAGAGACTATATAAAGATTCAATTTTAATCCTTACCTAAAATTGATAACGAATTATTGTCTAGAGACTAAGTTCAAGAATGAATAAAAATGATAATCTTAAAACTTATAGATTGCTTAGTTTCTTCAAACATAATTCAAATATTTCTCTCCTTTTTTAAAATAAAAAATTAATTACTAATATTTTCTTCTTCTTTTAAGGATTTTGTGGGTGTAATCCACTGAAAACCCTCACGAGACAACACTCGTCCTCTAGGGGTAACCTAAAAGTTTAACAGCTCATTACACGTGCTAAGTACAACCGTGATTCCTACGAAAGTGAGTTAGGATAGGTTAGTTTTTATTTTCTTTTCCTTTTTCTTTATTTTTACTCGAGGACGAGCAAAAAGATAAGTGTGAGGGGTGAGATAAGTAGTCAAAAGTGCATATTTATCATCATATTTCCTACTTATTCTTTTATAAAGCACTGTGATTGGAGTCATTTATGCATCATTTTCTACCACCATGCTATGCTTTATCTGAATAAATATTAGATTTTACTTCTTTTTTCTCTCTTTTTTCAGGTCCAATGTTTAATGGAGAAGGAGGCCCAACAATTGTGATTTTTGAAGAATTAAAGAAACATTTAGAAGCCTACAAGAGAAAAGCCCAAGTCTGAACAGATCCAAAGCGTATTCTCAGTTTCTACAAGATCCAACTGGGGATACGAGATAAAACAGAAAGGCATAAATATCCGCTAGCGCAGCGGCCAAGAAACGGCCGCGAAAACGCGGCACTTGCCGCGAAATCGCGGCAATCTTCTGGCCGTTACTTCAGCGTTTGATCCGGAGCTGAGGTGGGATGGCCTCCTCTCATGAAGACTATAAATAGACCCCTAGGGCCTCTGTAATCGGGGAGGAGAAAAGAGCATTGTTTATAGGGAAATTGTTAGGATTTCTCTTGGTTTTTCTTTTAGTCTCTTATGTAATTTTCTTTTTCTCCTTCTAGAATCCAGAAAAGAGAGAGTGAGAGTGAGTGACCTTTGTAATTGGAGACGGTGACAACGCAATACAAGGATCAAGCTTTCAATCTTCTAATCTTTTCTTATTCTAGTGCACTATTTTCTTTAAAGCTTTTATCTTCTTCTATTTAACTTCTACACCGCGTTTCCGCGATCAGGGTGTGGCCACTGGCCACACCCTGTTGGTGTTGCTCCCCGGCTTCTCGATTTGTATATATCTTCAGCTGGATTTGCAGTTTAAGTCTGAGATTTTGACAAAATGGCCTTTGATCCTTGGCTTCAACCGAATCGATTTGTAGGGATTTGTTTCAACCGGTTTTCAACCTCTCTGATTTGTCAAGATCTGCCCTGATTCCCTAATTTTGAATTTTTTCTGATTTAATTCAGAATTTGATGGGCTTTTGGGCTCATTTCTCTTCACTCTTCTTTTGGAACGGGCCTGCAAATAAATCAAACAATAATTAGGAAAAAGCAAAGTTTATTTAATAATAGATATGAGAATATGATAATAAATGTGCAATATTAGTGACCAATCACACTGCTATGTAGCGTTTTATTGTTTAATGTTGTGCAGGCCTTGAGTAATTAAAAAATAAATAAATGAAGCCCAATTGAAGCCCAAAAGTCCAAAAAGTCCACAAGCCCACATGTATGATTTATTTTAGTAATTTAGAAGGTTCTATCTTATCTAACCAAATCTAAACTGGGATTTTAAATTATTAATTTAAAATCTAGGGAGGAGGAGGAAGGATAAAGTAGGACTCCCAATTGCTATTCAAATCAAGAGAAGAAGAAGGATAGAATAAGATAGATCCTTATCCTAATTAAAATCAAAGGTGGACTTCTATTTAACCTGGTTACCTGCACTACAAGATAAAGATAAAAGGGAGAAAATTTGAATTTGATTCGGATTTGGAGATAGCATAATCTCCAAGTTATCTAAAGATCATCGTATTTCAAAATCTAGATTCCAAATTCAAGATCTGAGGATAGATTCCAAGATGGACAGACCAGAGGAGGCCACGCGAGAAAGCGCATGGCATTTGGCTACGCTTTTGCCGCAGAAACGCGGCAATTTTCCTGTTTTCGCAATAATACAGAGGCGGTTGGTGACGCGTTTTAGTGGGAGAGTTGTACTGGGATTCTACGTCTCAAATTTCCTATAAATACCCCTGTAGAGCAACAGAGGAGGGCAGCTCTCAGAAGCTCAAGTCTAGGATTTCTTTTAGATCCTCTTTCTTTTCGAATTTATTTGTATTTTTCTATTTCTTTTTACTTTGAAGAAGAGCTGAAGAAAGGAGAAGGCTTTGTACTGAGTTGGTGATAGACTTAATAAAAGGTCATTTTTTCTTTCAATCTCTTTGCTTTTTTTTTAATTTGTGTTTCTTTTATTTTAGTTTCATCTATTTTATAATACCATGCTAAATTCAACTATAATTATGTGTAACTAATTCCTGAGTAACTTGCTAATCTCTCCACTAACTAAAACCTAGATCTATGAAGATAAGTTGATTGAACTCTATGCATGTTAAAAACCCTAGGGTAAGTAAATAATTCTTGAAGACTAGTCATGAATTGAGTTAAACTAGGTTTAGGGTATACTATTTAATAATTATTCTTGGTTTATACTTGGATGCTTTGATGGTTTAACGTTAAGTTAAAACTGCTTTTTTTAAAGTATACTTTGGGACTTTGATAAACCAATGCTTAGTTTTATCTAGTGTACTGCCAACAGGGTTTAATCTCTTTCTTACTTTTCTTTTTTAGATTTGAAGCAATAATCTAAGGTTAACCTTTATAGGTTCAACATGATATTTATTCCTTACAGACTAGTGTTTGGTTGTGGTAGATGATTAGTTGGCTATGCTTATTCTTTCTATTTAAATCTAGTTCTTACAATCATTATCTCTTGTTTCCAAGCTAACTTTAGAGATAATCGTTCAGAAAAGCTTCCATCGCATCCTTCTCTGTGGATCAACCCGTCTAGCCCTTGTTACATGGTTACATTGATACAAGGCTAAGACTTTCTAATTTTAACTATTTCTTTATTATTTTTCCGTCTCAATCAATAGTCATATTCTATTGTTAAGAAATGAATGTGAACTTGAATTCTATGATTTGGACCAAACTCACGAACCAACTCTGACTTTCAAACCTAAACTGGATTTGAGTTTTATTCTCGATTCAGTTTTGGTTCCTATTCTTTTCATTATTGAGTCTAAATCATCCATTCAACAAAACTATATTCCATTGTTGGACCAAGGTTTAGATCAATATGACTCCGAGATGATATCTCAAGATTGGTCATATAACTGAGAAAAGTTTCATGCTAGGATCTTGCATGATACTATTTATATTGGGGAGTATAAAAATGTTAATAGGAAAGAGGTCATGAAAGGTGGGTTCCATAAAAATTCATAGTACCTAGATTGGGTAGAAATGCTTGGCCCAATAGACCGCCACCGGAACCACCACCTTGAGGTGAAAATTTTTCCTTCCCTTTCACCTTTTTCATGTATTATTGCATTTTTTTTAGGACAATGCATGAGTTAGGTGTGGGGGAGGGTTTACTAACATACTAACTTTACTAATTTTTAAAAAAAAATTCTTTCTTTAAAACTTTTTGAAAAGGAAAATAATACTTTGACTTATTTTTGTAAGAAATTAAGTTAATTTTGAGGAATAGGAGAATCATAATTAGAATTTCTTATACTTGGTTGAAATAAGAGTATTTATTTGATTTCTAGGGCTAGAAAGAAATATTAAAAAAATAATTTAGTCTTGATTTTTACCTCGATGAAATATGCATACTTTATACACTTGCACACTTAGGGTTCAAAAAAAAAGATTCTTATGCCTTAATATACACACACACACATCATAAATCTTCTGATTAAGCTGGGTATTTGTGCCTTAGAAAGCATAATTATTAATGCATAAAAGTGGTTCATATAAATAAAAAAATCATTAGTTTTATGGCCTTATTTGCTCGAGTCCTAAGTCCTTGGGGTGTTTTCTCACCCAGTGCCCTAAAACTGTCCGATTTGGGAGTCACCGACTAAGGCTCGTTACATAGGCAAATTAGAAAGCCTAATAGAGTTAAGGGATATTACCGCCATAAATGTAAAAAAAAGGCATGAGAGTTAGAGTTGAAGAATCCCGAGTCAAATTTTCACGGTCACAAGGTGCATATGACTTGGGGTAAAATAATAGATTAGATGAGTAATACAATTTTAATCCTTACCTTAATTAAAAAAAGTTTTTGAATAGAGACTAAGTTTAGGAATGACTAAGTTTTGATAATCCTATGACTTATAGATTACTTGAATTTTTACATTAATACTTCAAATATTTTTTCCTTCAAAATGCATTTTCGAAAATACTAACACTTTGTTTTTTTTCTTTATTGATTTTGTGGGTGCAATCTATTGAAAATCCTCACGTGACAAAACTCATCTTTTAGGGAAAATCTAGATATTTAATGGCTTATTGCACGTGCTAAGTGCAACCGTGATTCCTACGAAAGTGAGTTACGTTAGACTAGCTCTACTTTTTGTTTTGCTCAAAGACGAGCAAAAGATAGGTGTGGGGGTATGATCATACACGTGCATTACATGTTTTTATATCATATGTGTCACATTTCTGCATTTATATTTAAATAAAACTCTGCCATTAATAGATTTTCATGTCCAGTGGCGTACAGAGTAATTAAGGAAGAAAAAAGATAGATTGATAGATTTATCTAACTAAATCCAAAAGTTTAAAAGAAAAGGGATCAATTCAAATCCAGAATTTCTAGAAGCCATCTTATCTGAAGACTGGGTATATCAGATGAGATAAATATCAATTAAAATTCAAGCAAAAAATGGATTTTTGAAGACAAATTGGTTAAGCTGAAGATCATAAGATATTTCATCAAATCTAAATCAAAAATTCAAAGTTCGAAAAAACAAAAGGATAAAGGACAAATAGACATACACATGAACCCAGATCTTGGCCATGCGACCAGGATCTTGTCGCGAAAACACGGCAAAAGCCGTGTTTTTGCGGCCTCAATTTCAAATCTGGGGGATCGTCTGCTCCCCCTATCTCTGTACTCTCATCCCTATCCTAATTCTTCTCTATAGATACCTCACACCTCGAAGGCAGAGGGGCTCCACTCCAGAGAGAACTTTAGTTTTTTCTCTTCTTTTTTGATGTATTTTTATTTTTTATAGCTTAGGTTAGAGAGAGTTGCATGATTAAAAGAGAGGAAGAGTTATTGTAGAGTGACACTATTTTAATCCTTTCTTAAGAGACTTATATTGAAGGTGATAATCAATAAAAGTTTCCCACTTTTCTTCACAGTGCTCGATCTTGCTAAGCACCATGTTCAATGTATTTCTTTCTACTATTTTCCTTTACATTATTTTGCATCGAATCAAGGTTCGTTTAATCTATAACAGAGGTAAGTTTTCTTCCTTTCTCTCTTTTCTATTTTTCTTTCTTAGATTAATCTAACAATTCTCAAAAATCAATACTTTCTCTTCCTTTTTCTCTAACTCAATTTTCTTTTCTACTTTAACAACAAACCCATCTTCTTCTTTAGAATTCTTTTAACTTAGATTAGCCTTAACTATTTTTATTTTCTTTTAAGACTGAGAAGAGAACTCTTAACTTGTTTTAGTGAATTAAAAGAAGAACTTACTTAATTGCTTCCATCGCAGTCTCTCCCTGTGGATCATGACCCGTTAGCCCTAGGCTACACAGTAAAATTGAGGACCTAGTACTGTGCCTAAATTTTATTTTTCTTCTGTGTGCAGGTTTAGCTCAATCACAGACCAAGACATGTACAAAGGAATTTTATCGACTATCATCACCTCACAATTTATCTATGACAGAAAAGTAACAAGTGGTAAAGTATATTAGTGGTCTAAAGTACTCTATTCAAAAGCATATGATCTTTCACGATGTGTTCTCTATTAATGAAGCACAAAATAAAGCACTAAAGATCGAGGATTACAAAGTAGGGCTCCATCTGTTGGCCCAGAGGCCCTTCACCTTAGTTTTGATGATGACTAACTTATGAAGTTAAGTTTACTAATGATCTTATATTTATTAAGTTTCAGTTATTGATCAAGATCTTACTAGGTGTTTAGCTCAACAAAGAATTTAAAGTCAAGTTTTATAGCTAACACGTGTAGATTCAGGAGCTCGCGCGTCAAGATCGTATATCGGATGGAGTCAAACTCTTTGGTTCGTGTTTTGATCGAGTCATCTTGGAGATGAAGATCGACGAGAAGACTTTGGTTTAAGGTTTGTTTAGTTTTTGTTTAGTTTTTATTTAGATCTTGTGTAAGGATAGCTTAGTATTGATTTGCTCACGTACACACACAAGTTCAAAAGTTTGTTGGTTTTGGTTTAACCATTTTTTTATTTTCAAGATTATATCTTTAGTTTTCATGAATAGATAGAATCAAAACGAGTTTACTTGGTTTATATGTATATTGAATTTCATCCATATACATTGATGATTCTATTGTTTAGAGAAACTTATTTTGATGATTCTAGTTCATGTGTTTCAAATTTTGTTTTTATCAAAACTTAGTTTGGGATTTAATGTCAAAAATATAGATATATCTTTTATATGTGCATTGGATTCTATTTATACATATTATGCTTCAAAAGTGTTTAAATATCATGTTTTGTATCTATACAAGTTTTAGAGAAAATGTGTTTTCATTTCAAAATTTTAAGTTTCAGAATAATACAGTTTTTGGGTTTAAGCAAATATTTTCATGCCTCAAAAATAGTTCAAATAGTTTAAAATATACGTTGAATTTTGATCACACATATTCGTACTTCAAATATTTACATGAACTTATTTTTGTAGATTTTATGTTATTTTATGAGATTTTATAAGGATTTAACAACTTAGATTTCAAACTCTATAACCCAGTCCTGAGCCTGCTGGCGGTTGACCAACCGGTCGACTGGACCAGAGCTCGGTCGACCAGTCAGTCGATCGATGTGCACAGGATGTGCACAGCTGCCTTGGTCTTGGGCCGGTCAACAGCACGATCAACTGATAAAGAGAGCTTGCTCTCTGGATCTGGCCCCGGTCGACTGGTCGGTCGACCGACCCAAAGAGGGAACTTTCTGGTTCTGGCCTCAGTCAACTGGGCGATCGAACTTTAGGCAAGTTTGCCTTGGGCGGTCGACGAGCGGTCGACCAGTAACCCTAACGGTCAGAATTTTGATTGTTGGTCGGTCAACCAGGTGGTCGACCGACAGGCCAATCTGTCCTGGTTCTGGTCCCCAATAACTATATTTCCAGACCTCTATAAATATGGGTCTCTGAGGGCTATTTTACTAAGATTTCTAAGAGCAATTTTCTCACCTTCTCAAGTATTTTTAGCAAAGTTTTAAAAAGAAGTTTTTGTGCCAAATTCTCTATCTTTATTTGTTTTCCAAATTTGAAAAAAAACCAAAGAAACACAAGTTTTGGGAATTCTATTTTGTTCTTCATTTCTCATATTTATCAAAAAGTTTTTCCCAAGTATTTTCTTTGTGTTTTTTTTTTCAAACATTTTGATTTCTTACACTTGAGTTATCAATTCTAAACCTATTTTTAGGATCTTGCTTTTGTGAGAAAAAATGTTCGTGATCTTTTTAGATCACCAAGAGTTGTTTGTGATCTTTATGATCACCAAGATTGTAATCTTTTCTTTACTTTGGCTTTGTGCCTTCCCTCTTGTGTAGAGGTGATTGTGTGTGAGAGAGGAGTTGTGTACTCCCAGTGTTGAGTTGTAATTGCTCGGTGGAGGTCCCTTTGTGGAAGGTCCTGTGTGAACATAGTGAAAATCCTTCTGTATGAAGGCGGGGACATAAAGCAGTGGCTCAAACCTCGAAACACATCTCGGTGTTTGCATTTGATCTTTCTCTCTCTCTCTCTTTATCACTTGTATATCTTGCATTGACATACATTTGTTCATAATCATAGACATGCTAGATATTATTTGTGTGCCCATACTTGTGGTTGATCAAGAGAGCTTCTAATAGCACCTCAACTCTTAATTTAGAGGTATCTAGAGGGGTAATTTCAGAGCCCTTCACGAGAAATTCGGGCTCACTCTTGATTACACATAGTGTGTTAGCAATGAGTATTTTAATTCCGCATCATTCATCATTAGATTAGCACTATACCTATTCACCCCCTCTAGGTGTACTTCCAATTGGTATCAGAGCCTACGCTCTTGATATTCAGTTTAACCACCTAGGAGTGAGATCCTTCATTTGCAAATTTAATAGTTGCTTTGCATACATTAAGAATATACTCATGGATTTCTTTGCTCCTCCTATATATGATGTTTTCAGCATCGATATGTGAAAGTTTAAGATGACTACATATCTAAAAGCCCTAGGTTTGCATGTCTATCTTGCCATTACCAAGAAATCTTATCTTGGTAATGACAAGTACTTAGAGGCCAATACACAAGCATTGTATGCACTTAGGCAAACACTAAGCAAAGAACATTTATCTATTGTTTCTCACTGTGATTCCGCTTTTGTAGTGTGGTACACGTTAAGCTCTCTCAAGGAACAAGCTGCAAACATTATGGAGAGAGAACCTATTGTAAATGAGTCCGAACAAACATGCTACATGGTCCAAGAGAATGACTCTCTTGAGGTAACTCAGAATCTCATCTAGATGATTGTGCTAGTTCTTCTAATGATCATCAAGATAGTAATATGGATGCCCATGTTTTGAATGAAGACTTTCAAAATTTTGTGAAAACTTGCTTTCTAAATACAAAGTTTTAAAAAAGAAAAGTTTTGAACTAAAAGAAGAAAATAAAATTTATTTTCAAAACTTGATTTGATTTTGCAAGAAAAGGCTGCGGTTTCAAATGAAAGGGATTCATTAAAAACCCAACTTGACTTTGTTTTAAAAGAAAATGAAATTTTAAAAATAAAAATGATTTTGATATTGTTTTAAAGAATAATGATGTTTTATCTTCAAAACTTGATCTTGTTTTAAAAAGAATGATTCTTTGAAAAATAAAATTGTTTTAATTTCTAAAGAATTAGAATGCATCTCTTTAGAAAACATTTCTTTGAAAAGTGCTTTTGATTCTCATGTTTGTCATATTTCCATTTTTTCATGCTCTTGTGATAAACATGTTGCTTGCACCACATCTTCTTTTAGTATTGATAATGATATATGTATATTGAAGAAGAGTGTTGATTGTTTGAGCTCCATTTTGAGCCAATTGCCATGGATCACAAACGATTGGAATCTATGTTTCAAAAGAAACATACTCCACATATGCTTGCACACCCATCATGGCATACACATGCTTCTCATGTTCACACATATAACACCATATATGCTCATGTGTACACTTTATACACTGTGGACGTAGGGCCACCTTACAAAATTTTGTTATGGTAGAACACATGATTCAAATTTTACAAATAAGTTTGTTTGGGTTAGGAAGGTGCTAACCCCCATGGACCAAGAAAGTTTGGGTACCATGATCCACCCCTATTGTATTTAATGTTGGTGTGAGCTCTCACAAGACGTAAGAGTATTGGTGCCTTGATGGTGGATACGATCCGAGCTAAAAGATCATATTTATAGATGTATCACTTTCAAAGATGTCTGGTGGAGGACTACCATGGTTTAGAGACCTAGAGTTTAGTTCAATTGGTTTTGATAACTATCTGTAACTCCTTATTTATGTTTACATGCTTCATTGATGATTTTAGCATGTCATCTTTTCTTGTTCATTATATTAAATGTAATATTTATTAAGCTTGTGATATACATGTATAGTATTTGAGTTACACCTATGTTCATATGGATTCATACTTGTTTGTGTTCTTAATTATTGTTTAGCTATTGTGTATATCCTAGTGATAATAATATTTATATTTACCCTAATGATCATATTTATTTATATTTTGTGCTTCATATTTTGATTGCTTGTTTAGATGTAGTTTTTATTAAAACTTATATTTATACTTGTACAATTAGTGAGCCACACTTGATTATTATGTATTTGTACTTTATTGCTCATGTGTACTCATTAGATGTACTGATATATCCTAGTTTTGATGATCTTTCATCTTTACTTATTTTCCCTATTTTTGTACATATTTTCATGTTTAGCTTCATGTATATGTTAATTTTGTCCAAAGCTATAGCATACATGTCTATCTTAGAGTCATTTGCCTTCATGCAATATTTTTTTTGTGGACTCATTTATATTTAGGATATGTTTGTATACATCAGTTTAAACAAAACATACATATACCTTAAATTTTGTTTAGTTTTGATGAAAATTAAAATTTCATTGTTTCATGTTTTCTTTTTTAATAAAGAAATTTCATTTTGATCGAGCTTTCTTGTTTCATTTCCATGTATATGTTTCTTGTATAACTCTTCTACACTCGATTATTTTGTTTTCTTATGGTTTTAATTCAATAGTCTATATCAGCTTTATATATTTATGTGTGTCGATTCTTGTGTAGTTTTCATATTTCATCGATACATTTATGTTTTATTCCTTACTTGAAGAATTTCGTACTAGTTTTCAAAATTATCATAAAACTAGTTTTGTTATTCTTCAATTTGGTAGTGATTTTCAAATTATGCTAAAATGATCTTCAAATCATATTTTTGAAAACCCTACCATCTAAGGGATGTTAGATGGGTGACCATGCCTTGTATACCCGTATTGAATATCTGTCAAACATGTGTATGAAAGGGAGATAGTTATGAGATATACATGATTTTAATGAAAATTGATGTTTGTATACTCATATTTATTTTTTATATATATGTATGCATCATAACTTAATTGATATTATATATGACTCTGATCATACACATATATATGATTTTTGTGCTAAAAATGTTCATACATATTCTATATAATACAAATTAATTTCATGCTAAACTTGATTTAGTTCTTAATGATAATCAATATCTTTATAAGCCTAAGAATTAGTTTTATTAGTATTTCATAAGGGGAGAAAAATTCTTGTTTTATTTTTCAATTGGTTTTATTTTCAATTAGTATTTTACTCTCACTCTTTATGACGAAAAATATTTTGTTGGCATATGCTAATATTTTCAATATTGGTATCAATAATCTTCAATTGGTATTATTCTCATTTGGTAGCTTTATTGCAAAATAGTTTTAGTATTTACCTAAAAATTTGATTTTTACTTTTAATTGGTATCATGTTTTTTTATTGGTATCAATTGGTAAAAATAAAAAGATTATTTTATTTTCAATTGATAAAAAGATTGTTTCTCTTTCAATTGATTTCTTTTAATTGATTGTTTTTATTCGTATCAAAATTTGTTTTTAAAATATGTTTATTGGTATTGTTTGTTTTTCTTCACCCTTTTGTTGATGAGTGACAAAAAAGAGGAGAAAAATTTGTATTTATATATGCATGTTTATTTATGTTTATATGCATATATTTGTAATATGTATATTCTTATGCATATCTTTTTATGATTCTCATTGCATATCTTTTATTGTTATTTATTAGTTTTTTGAGCTTACATTGAGTATCTATTTATTTATTTTCATATGTATAAGTTAAGGGGGAGCTGCTATGAAGCTTATTCTTAATCTTTGCATATATAATCTCATAAGTTTTGTCATCATCAAAAAGAGGGATTGCTGGCCCAAAGGCCCTTCACCTTAGTTTTGATGATGACTAACTTATGAAGTTAAGTTTACTAATGTTTTTGTGTTTATTAAGTTTTAATTATTGATCAAGATCTTGGTAGGTGTTTAGCTCAACAAAAGATTTTAAAATCAAGTTTTGGAGCTAACATTGTAGATTCAAAAGTTCGCGCGTCAAGATCACATCTAACACTCGGATGGAGTCAGGCTCTTTGGATCGTGTTTGGATAGAGTCGTCTTGGAGATGAAGATCGACGAGAAGACTTTGGTTTAGAGTTTGTTTAGTTTTTATTTAGCTCTTGTGTAAGAATAGCTTAGTATTTATATGCTTAAGTACACACACAAGTTCAAAAGTTTATTGGATCGGTTTAACCATTTTTTGATTTTTGTGATTATATATTTAGTTTTCATGAATAGATAGAATCAAAATAAGTTTACTCGGTTTATATGTATAGTGTATTTCATCCATATACATTAATGATTCATATTGTTTAGAAAAACTTATTTTGATGATTCTAGTTCATGTGTTTCAAGTTTTGTTTTTATCAAAACTTAGTTTGGGATTTAATGTCAAAAATATAGATATATCTTTTATATGTGTATTGAATTCTATTCATACATATTATGCTTCAAAAGTGTTTAAATATCATGCTTTGTATCTATACAAGTTTCAGAGAAAATATATTTTCATTTCAAAATTTTAAGTTTCGAAAAAATATAGTTTTCGATTTAAGCAAATATTTTTATGCCTAAATAATAGTTCAAATAGTTTGAAATATGTGTTGAATTTTGATCACACATATTTGTACTCCAAATATTTACATGAACTATTTTTGTAGATTTTATGTGATTTTATGAGATTTTATAGGAATTTAACAACTTAGAATTCAAACCCTAAAACCCAGTCCTGAGCCTGCTGGAGGTCGACCAACCAGTCGACCGGATCAGTGCTCGGTCGACCGATGTGCACAGGACGTTCATAGCCACCTCGGCCTTGGGCCAGTCGATCGCACGGTCGACCGATCCAAGAGCTTGCTCTCTGGATCTGGTCCGGGTCGACCGACCCAGAGGGGGAACTCTGTGGTTCTGGCCTCCGTGGGTGGTCGACCGTTAGCAAGTTTACCTGGGTCGGTCGACCAAGCGATCGACCGGAAAACCCAACGGTTGGCTGGTCGACCGGGCGATCGACGAATAGGTCAATCTGGCTCTGGACGCCAAGACTATATTTTCAGACCCCCTATAAATATGAGTCTTTGAGGGTTGTTTACAAAAATTTCTAAGAGCAATTTTTTTCACCTTCTCAAGTGTTTTTAACAAAGTTTTAGAAGTTGTGTGCCAAATTCTCTATATTTATTTGTTTTCAAAATTTTGAAAAAATCAAAGAAATACAAGTTTTGAGGATTCTATTTTGTTCTTCATTTCTCATATTTAGCAAGAAGTTTTTCCCAAGTAATTTCTTTGTGTTTTCATTTCCAAACACTTTGATTTGTCACACTTGAGCTAGCAATTCTAAACCTATTTTTAGGATCTTTTTTTGTGAGAAAAATTGTTTGTGATCTTTTTAGATCACCAAGAGTTGTTTGTGATCTTTGTGATCACCAAGATTGTAATCTTTTCTTTGCTTTAACTTTGTGCCTTCCCTCTTGTGTAGAGGTGATTGTGTTTGAGAGAGGACGTGTGTACTCCTAATGTTAAGTTGTAATTCCTCGGTGGAGGTCCCTTTGTGGAAGGTCATGTATGGACATAGTGAAAATTCTTCTGTGTGAAGGCGGAGACGTAGAGCAGTGGCTCGAACCTCGAAACATATCCCAATATTTGCACTCGATCTCTCTCTCTCTCTTATATCTTACATTAATATACATTGTTCATAATCATATACATGCTAGATATTGTTTGTATGCCACACTTGTGTTGAATCAAGAGAGCTTCTAATAGCACCTCAACTCTTAATTTATAGGAATCTAGAGGAGTAGTTCCAGAGCCCTTCACAGGGAATTCGGGATCACTCTTGATTACACATAGTGTGTTAGCAATTAGTGATTTAATTCCGTATCATTTATCATTAGATTAGCACTACACCTATTCACCCCCCCTCTAGGTGTACTTTCACCGTCTTCCAAGCGTCCATCACTAATTAAAAAGTCAGCAAGTGACGTAAGAGTTTAACTGAGTTTCATAACGATTGACCGGCCACCAGTCCATCAGTCAACCAACGCCCCTGCATCAGTACCACCAACAACAGCCACCGCAGTTGCAAAGAGCAAGAAGAATCCCTACGCAAGGCTTTTGGTTGGAAAGTGTTATAGATGTTTGGACACAAGTCCAATGAATGCCCAAAAAAGAAGCCAGTCAATATGGTGGATTACAATGATGACGGAGAGAAAGAATTCGAGATTGAAGAACTAAATGATTCTGACTTTGCTGATGAGCATGGGAAATCTACAACTTGTATTGTTAAGAGATAGCTGTGCAATCAGAAGGCCCCCGACGCTACATATCAACATCAAATCTTTTATTCAAGTTGTTCGGTCAAGAGCAAAGTATTCAACCCCATCATTGACAACGGAAGTTGCGAGAATATCATCTCTAGAGCACTCGTGGACTATTTTAAGCTAGAGACAGAACCATTCTCTCATCCTTACACCATTAGTTGGATCAAGAAGGGCTTATCTAATAAGGTAACAGATCTTTGTCATGTTCCAATTTCAATCGACAAGTTTTATCAAGACCCCATTCTTGTGATGTGGTTGATATGAACGCATCTCATATTTTTTTAGAAGACCATGGTAACACGATGTTGATGCAACCCACAGAGGTGAAAGAAATATCTTTATGTTCAATTGGAAGCATGAGACCAATTACACTATTCCAAAAGTCTACAAAAGAAAAGGATCTAAATTCATGCCTATAAGCAACCGAGTTGAGCTTTTAGTGGAATCAAAGGAAAAAAAGCAGAGGACAACTTTAGCAGTTAAGGAAGAAGTTAATCCACCAGCTAAAATTCCCAACAAGATGAGACCATTGTGGGAAGAGTTTAAAGGAGTTGTGCATAAATCTCTCTTTTACTCAAATAAATATCTGTCTAATCTTAATTTACAAAGAAATAAAAATTACATTTAGAGGAAAATAAAACCTAAACTAAATCAGAACAAAAACTATCCTAAGAGTCTCTTTGCTCAGTCGTGCCCTGGTGCTTCTGAATTTGCAAGATTTGTAGCAAAAACTGGAAGGGGAGAGCATCTGAAGATAAGGGGAGCAAACGCTTTCCCATCTGTTGCAACAAAGTCATGCAAACAAGGCATTTGCCGCGTTTCGCGGCCTAGATCTGGCCAATTAGCCAAATCCGAGGGTGCATAGCTTCTCTCATTTAGATATTTTCTTTTCTCTACTTTGTTTTTGAGTTTGTATTATGGATTTAGTCTGATCTTCATCGATTCTTCATTTAACTAAATATATCTCTAGAAATCCGAATTAACTGAGCTGGATCTGGGACAATCTTCAGTTAACCAAATAGATCCAGTTGAATCTGATTTAACTGATATTATTTGTATAATCTTCTCTCCCTTCATTAAGACAAGCCTGCAAAATTAAGACATTAAGACACAGTAATTAGCAGAATTTATTACAGAATAAATGTAGGAATACAATAATAAATATACAATAAATGTGTACAATCACACCCACACACCTATCTTTTGCTCGTCCTCGAGCAAAATAAGAAATCTAAACCTAAGACTTTATTAGACCACTTTCACAGGTCACGCGATTGCACTGAACATGTGCAACAAGCCTTTAAACATCTAGGTTACCCAAGTGGACGAGTTTTATCTCATGAGGGTTTTAATGAATTACACCCATAAAGTCCATCAAAAAAGAAACAAAGTGTTAGTGTTTTGAAAACACATTTTGAAAAGACGAGAAAATATTTAAAGTATTTTTGTCAGAATTAAGCAATTTATAAGTTATAAGAACACCAAACTATCCATCTCTAGACTTAGTCTCTATTCAAAAATTTGTCATCAATCAAGGTAAAGAGTCAAACTGTATTTCTCATCTAGTATATTATTTTACCTTAAGTCATATACACTTTCATGACCGTGAATTTTTTAACTTGGGATTCTTCAACTCTTATTCTTATGCCTTATTTTTTTTTACATTCTATGACGATAATATCTCTTAGTTTTATTAGATTTTCTAATTCACCCATGTAAGGAGCCTTAGGTCGGTGACTCCCAAACCAGACAGTCTTAGGGCACTGGGTGAGAAAACACCCCAAGGATTTTAAGGAGTCGAGCAAATAAGGCTACAAAACTAAGGCTTTTTATTTATAGTACGGATCACTTTTAGCCGTGAATACTTATGCTTTATTAGGCACAAATACCCAGCTTAATCAGAAGACACACACACACACACATATATATATTTATAAGGCATAAGAATATTTGTCTTAAGTGTGTAAGTGTATAAAGTATGCATATTTCATCAAAGTAAAATCAAGACTAAATTACTTTTTCAGTTTTTCTTCCTAACCCTAGAAATCAAACAAATAATCGTATTTATAAGTATAAGAAATCCTAATTATGATTCCCCTACTCCTTAAAATTAACTTAATTTCTTAAAAAAATAGGTCAAAATATTGTTTCTCTTTTCAAAAAGTTTTTAAAAGTAAAGAAAATATTTTTTTATATATTAAAATTTATGTTACGTTAGAACCCTCCTCCACATCTATCTCATGCATTGTCTTCAATGAATGCATGAATGCATGAAAAAGAAGAAAAAAAAGAAAAATGTTACCTCAAGGTGGTGGTTTCGGTGGTGGTCGGATTGGGCCAAGCATTGTTGACCAATCTAAGTAACGTGAATTTTCAAAGATTTGATGACCTCTTTCTTATTTACAGTTTTATTACCCCTAGATTGAATAGGATCATACGTGATCCTATTATGAAAATTATCCCCTTTATATGACCAATCTAAGAATATCATCTCGGATCATTTTGCTCAATACCTGGGTCCAACAAAAGAATGTGACTTTGTGAAATAGTTAATTTGGGCTTAAGAGTGATAGGTTCGAGAATCAATAATGACTCCAGAATATGACTTAAATCAAATTTAGGTTTGAGAGTTAAATTTGGTTCAAAAGTTGGGTCTAAGTCAAAAAATTGAAATTCACATTCTTTTTTCATCAATGGAATATGACTATCCAAAATAGGTGGTTTAATTTCAAGCTCAATGGATATAGGAACCAACGTTAGCATGGAATTGAATTCAAATTGGATAAGAATACTGGAGTCAACATAGATTCAAAAATTAGAATTGAATCACAAAGTTGGGGATCGGGGGTCATATTCACAATCAGTTCAATTTTCTTAAAGTGAAAACTTGCCAATTTGCCTAAGGTTTAAGATTAGTCAAGTTCAATATGTTGTCATGAAATTGGATCTTGATTAAAGTCTCCAAGACACCATGATTCTTTGTTCCTATCAATATGGTTAGGGGAATCAGGAATGGTCAAAAATTGAGTAGGGAGAGTTTTCACATTCCTATCATTAATTGTGTTGACCAAATGGCTCATTTGTGCTCCTAACCTATTGAAGAAATCATTTTGGAATTGAATATAATCATTTTGGGACTAAATCATGGATTCTATACTCTTTTTGAAGTCGGTAGGTTCTTCATTTTGTTGTGGGACTTGAAAAATAGAGTAAGAATCATGGATTTAGAAATTTTGAAGTGATTGTGAAACCTTCATGTTTTGAACTTGTCACTCGGACTCATGAAATTTTTCGTTCAAGGCATCCATCCTCTTTTCAAAGTCAGATTATTCCTCTAATGGCTATTCTAAAAAGAGTTTTGTTGGTAAGGTGGTTGATAGAATGACTCGAAAGAGTTATATCCTCGTTGATTAGGTGAAGAGTGGAGATGATGATTGTTCCAGTCTTGATCATAATATTGACACTGGGACATATGATGACTCGAATAAGACCAATCCGGCATACTTGGTTAAAGTTATGAAATGTCAAGTTGGTGTTTCTTATGATCGATTCTGACCTGCATAGAAAAAATACAGACTTTTAGAGAAGTGCTAAGTCCTCGATGCTACGTGTAGCCTAGGACTAACGGGTTATGATCTACAGAGAGGGATAGAGATGGAAGAGTTATATAAGTTTCTTCTTTTAATTAACTAAAAGAGATTTAAGAATTCTCTTTTTAGTTTTAAAAGAAAATAAAAATAGTTAAGAAGGAGATACAGAAGAAGAGATGGTGATATTGTTGTTATTATATTTATAAAAGAAAAGAAAACAAAAGAGATAAAGAAAAGTGTTAGTAAAAAAATCAAAAATAAAAAGAGATAAAAGAAGAGAATTTAGGATGGTTTTGTTGATTTGAAAGAAAAGAAAAACAAGTTCAAAGAAAAAAATTAAAAGAGAAAGTGTTGATTGAAAATTGTTAAATAAATTAAGAAAGAAAAATAGAAAAGAGATAAAAGAAGAAGATTTACCTCTATTGTAGATTTACGTACCTTGATTATATGTGAAGTAATATAAAGCAAAGTAGGAGAAAGAAATACATGAAAGCAGTGCTCGGCAAAATTGAGTATGATGAAGAAAAGTGAAAAATCTCCATTGATTGTCACCTTCAATATAAGTTTCTTAAAGAAAATATTACATAGTGTCACTCTAGAATAACTTTTCCGCCTTTTAATCATGTAACTCTCTCTAATCTAAAAGAAATAAAAAAATAAAAATAGCAATTACATTGAAGAAGAAAAGAAAAGAAAAACCTAAACTAAAGCTCTCTCTGGGATGGTGTTCCTTCTGCTTTCGAGGCATGAGGGTATTTATAGGATAAAAGCAGAAGGATAGGAAGCGTAAGAAGATAAGGGGAGCTGGCTATTTATGAATTTGAATCCTACCCTTATCTCCAAACTTGACTTGATTTATCCATAATATTTTTGTGAAAATTCAATTCTGATCTACAGCTTATTTGCGAGTTCATTGCTGAATATGACTTATCAAACAATAGAATTAGATATAGTGATCAACATAAGAACTGTAGCCATTTAAGTCTTTTTTCTGGATCATATTGAATCATCAGATTTGAGTATCAGTAGCGAACGTTGTGATTAAAATGCTAAACTGTATCTAGTCTGAATCCGAATCTAAATTACTTCATTTCATCTGTTGATCTTCTCTCTATCCACTTATCCTCTTTGATTTTCAATTTGTCTTCTAGAATTGATAAGATATCTATATATCTTCAGAGGAACTGATAGGGTCTTCAAACAATCCATTTTTTTCTTGAAATTAGATGACATTATCTCTTCTGATATATCCAGTTTTCAGATAAGATGGCTTCTAGAAGCTCTGGATTTGAATAAATCCCCTTGATTTGCTTGATCTTTTGAATTATTTAGATTTAATTGGATAAATTTGTCAATCTCTCCATTTTCTTCATCAATTACACCACATGCCACTGGACATGAAAATACGTTAATAGCAGAGTTTTATTAAAAATAAATGAAGAAAATATGACTATGTGATACAGAGTGTGCAATGCACATGCACAATCACACCCCCACACTTATTTATCTATTGCTCATCCTCGAACAAAACAAAAAGTAGAGCTAACCTAACCTAACTCACTTTCATATGAATCACGGTTGCACTTAGCATGTGCAACAAGCCGTTGAACCTCTGAGTTACCCCTAAAGGACGAGTTTTGTCTCTTAAGAGTTTTCAATGGATTACACTCACAAAATCTATGAAGAAAAAGAAATGATTTGTTAGTATTTTTTTGAAAACACATTATGAAAAGAAAAAATATTTGAAGTATTAATGTAAAAATTCAAGTAACTACAAGTCATAGAATTATCAAAACTTAGTCATTCAAAAACTTAGTTTTTATTCAAAAACTTATTATCAATCAAGGTAAGGATTAAATTTGTATTTCTTATCTAGTCTATTATTTTACTCTAAGTCATATGTACCCTGTGACCGTGAAAATTTGGCTCAGTATTCTTTAGCTCTAACTCTTCTGCCTTATTATTTTCTTTTTCTTTCATTTTTTATTATGGCGGTAATATCCCTTAGATCTATTAAACTTTCTAATACGCCCATGTAACGAGCCTTAGTTGGTGACTCCCAAAGCAGACAGTTTTAGGGCACCGGGTGAGAAAACACCCCAACGACTTAGGACTCAAGCAAATAAGGCCACAAAACTAAGAATTTTTTTATATGAACCATTTTTAGGCGTGAATAATTATGTTTTATGAGGCACAAAAATCCAGCTTAATCAGAGAATTCTTATTATATATATATATATTTCTTTTTTTATTTTTTATTTTTATTTTTATAAGGCAAAAGAATTTTTGTTTTTGAACCTTAAGTGTGTAAGTGTACAAAGTATGTATATCTCATCAAGGTAAAAATGAACACTAAATTACTTTGTCAATTTTTCTTCCTAAACTTAGAAATCAAACAAATAATTTTATTTTGACCAAGTATAAGAAATCTTAATTATGATCCTCTTATTCCTTAAAATTAACTTAAATTTTTACAAAAATAAGTCAAAGTATTATTTTCCTTTTCAAGAAGTTTTAAAGAAAGGATTTTTTTTTTTAAATTAGTGAAGTTAGCATGTTAGTAAACCCTCCCCCACACCTAACTAATGCATTGTTCTCAATATATGAATGAAATGCAATGATACATGAAAAAGGAAAAAGGTAAGGAAAATTTTCACCTCAATGTGGTGGTTCTGGTGGAGGTCTCATTAGACCAAGCATTTCTACCTAATCTAGATACTATGAATTTTCATGGAACCCACTTTTTATTTCCTCTTTCTTATTAGCATTTTTATACTCCCCAATATGAATAGGATCATGTAAGATCCTGGCGTAAAATTTTTTCCGGTTATATGACCAATCTTAGGATATCATCAGGGAGTCATATTGATCTAAACCTTGGTCCAGCAATGAAATGTGATTTTGTGGAATGGATGATTTGGGCTCAACAATGAAAGAAATAAGAACCGATACTGACTCAGGAATAAACCTCAAATCACGTTTAGGTTCGAGAATTAGAGTTGGTTCATGAGTTTGGTCCAAATCATAAATTTAAGTTCACATTCATTTTCCAACAATGGAATGTGACTATATAAAATTGGTTGTTCAAGTTCAAGCTCTATAGGGATAGGAGTCAGTGTTGGCTCGAGAAATGAGTCTAAATCAGGTAAGGATACCGGAGTCAATATAGATTCAAAAACTGAAACTGAATCACAATATTGAGAATCGGTGTCATATTCATCTTCAAGTTCAATCTCATTGAAATAAAAACTTGCCAATTTGTCAATGGTTTGGTATTGGTCAAGTTCAAAGTTTTATGGTGAAATTGAATTTGGTTAAAATCTCCAAGATACTATGATTTTTCGTCAATATGGCTAGGAGAATTAGAAATGGTCAAAAATATGTTAGGTAGAGTTTTTTCATTCCTATCATTAATTGTGTTGACCATATGACTCACTTTTACTTCTAACCTACTGAGAGATTGGAGACAATCCGTTTGGGATTGAACATAATCATTTTGGGACTGAATCATGCATTCCATACTCTTTTCTAAGTCAATAGGTTCTTCTTGTTGTGGTCGAACTTGAAAATTAAAGTAAGGATCCTAGATTTGAGAATTGTTTTGGGCATTGAGTTCATTTAACTTTTCACTTGTCGTGTGGACTCAAGAAAGGCTTCAAAAAAATTTTCTAAAGAAGATTTTTTTATAGGTTGAACTTGATATTGAGTATATGAAGTTGTTTGTTGGTAAGGTTGTTGATAGTAAGACTTGAGGGAATTGTTTCCTCGCTGCCTCGGTGAAGAGTGGTGATGATTGTCCCATTCTTGTTCATAATACTGAGATGGGGCATATATTGATTCGGATAAGACCAATCTGGCATACTTGATTGGTTAAAGTTATGTAATATCGAGTTAGTAATATCCGAATTGAAAGAGGTTCAGGAGAAACATGGATTTGAGTTATAATCAGAATAATTGTAATTATAATCCATTTTCACAAGAACAAATAAAAACAATCAAATAAATAAATAAGAAAATAAAGAAAAATCTAGCCTATGTTAGGGTAGAGCTTAGACCTAGACGACTCCTAACTGTTGATTATTCACATGAGGTATATTGCAGAACCTGATCACAAGTTAATCGGCCAGGTAGGGACAAGATTGGTGAAAGGCATCGGTACCTAAGCAACGGTCTAATTATGCCAAACCACCAGCTTTCAGGATTTCGCCCCTCAATCCCCAACCTTAGACATCGATTTGGTAAGAGTCAACTTCTAGCAACTTTTCCCTTAGGATAATCCCTATTTGAGTCTGAGATGTACCTAGGGCCAATGTCTACTCAATTTTAAGTTAGGCTGAGTTAGTGAGTGATGAGATGGTTTCTGAGCTAGGGGAGGATAATGATTTTCCCACCTTATCTTGTTTAAGGATATGCCCTTAAATCATTTAGTGCTCGTGTGCAAGTTTATAGCAAAATAACACTCAAGTAATATAACATACAAATGTATTTCCAAAGCTATATGTAATGCAGACATACCTTTTCTTCAGCACTCTTCAACAGTAAATAAGGAAACAAAATAGATAAATGCCCTAAGACGTAAGAGTCTAAACGTTTTTTTAGCATTTATAGAGCAACGAGTTACTGTTGATTAGAAACATGTACAGAGTGAGTTAAACAGATAGACTAATAACTGCAGAGAGCTAATCTCTAAAATTCAAGCAACATGCAAGAAATTACAGTTAGTAGTACATCACAATTGTGGGCTCGATGCTCTGCCTTCTTGGACAGACGCACAGAGTAGCAATATGTCCAAGCTCCTAGTTTTTTAAAATTAGCCCTTGTACACAAAAACAGAGAAGAAAAAGGGATTAATTCATTAAAGTAAATCAAAAAGAAAGAAAACTTATCGTCTCTCCACGGTGATTAGTCTCTAATTTTGCATAATTTTCATCACATTCTCATATTTATTTCATGTAAAATTCTACTAATAAATCCTTGCTTGCTTGATCCTAGATCCATGGTGGGTAAATCAAGAAGAAGGTCTAAATCACCATTATTTGGTGATTAAAAGGCTTAAAAGATAGCTATTAACCTAGAGAGCTGACTCTATCAAAATCAGGAGCATTAGCCAACAAGGGGGACAACAGCGCAACACGCAGCAGGCGGCGCCGCACGTGCCGCCCAAGAAAAGCCGCGGAAACGTGGCATTTTGTCGCGAAAACGCGGCCAAACCTGAATCCAAGAGATCCAGCCGACAGGGGGACAACCAGGCGGCGCGCAGCAGGCGGCGCTGCGCACGCCGCAAAAGCATTGCCGCGGAAACGCGGCAAATGCCGCGTTTCCGCGGCCATGTGGCCGCGCGGCGCGCCGTGTTTTGGGCCAGGGTTTGTCCCCTGGTCCCCCCTCATTCCTGATGCCTATAAAAGCCCAGGAGGGTTCTTCAGTTGAAGATCATCCAGAGAGTTGGAGAGAAATTTATAATTTTTTGTAGTTGTTGTTCTTCTTCTAGGTTTAGGTTTAGCCATTAAAGGAAAGAGAGAGAGTTTGTAAGGAGTTGTATTTGGAAGGGTGACAAGATAAATACAAGTACTACTTCTCTTCCTTCTTTCCATTTACTTGTCTTTGCATTTGCTTTTTCATTCTTGCTTTAGTGTAACTCCTTCTCTTTATCTCTTTTCTTTGTTGTTCTTTTCTTTACCATGTGTAACTAACTCCTTATAGCATGGCTAACTAACTACTAACCCCCTAATCTTTAACTACTTAATCGATAACCCGCATGAGTCAATAGTGTCAACAAGCCTTGTGCAAACGAGAGCTATGGCATCTTAAGACGAGGGTTCTAACTCTAACTTACCTACAAGTATCTACCTTCTTATATTTCATACTTAAATAGTTTTGATGATCTATAAGTTTTGTACTTTGCTTGTTGTTGTAAGTTAGAGACTTTCCTTTTAACTTTGCCGATACCATTAGTGCACTCGTGTCTTCCCGTATTCTTGCCTTCTAATGGATCTTGATATGGGAATGTCCGAGTTTTTGCCGTGTAAAGCAAAGTTATAGGAAGAACTTTCACTCGATATTCCACGTGAATAGTTCCATTGCATCAGGGGTAAGCTTGCCTATGATCCATCGTGAGGCACATCTTCAAGAAGTTAGGGATTAGTGGGAGCAATTAGTAGAAGGTTAGCCATGCATTTTTACAACTAAGAAAAAAATCACATTTTACAAACCACCCAAACATTTTTCCAACAATTCTTCAAACAACTTGATTTCACTTTTCAATTCTTTGTTTAGACACAAAGAACTGTCTTTCTTCTTAAACTTTAAAAGCCGCATCAAGCTTCCATCACTCTCCCTCCTTGTGGATACGACCCGTATAGCCATTTCGCTACTACGGAAGAATCGCAAAAGCAGTAACTTCGACCCACACTTCCTTCTTTTATTTTAGTACTTGCTTTTTGCCGATCAAATTTTGGCGCCGTTGCCAGGGAGGGAACGGCTTTATTGTTCACTACTAAAGATTGTTCTTTTTCTTTTTGTGTAGGAGAAGTACCAGGAGCTCACTTTCAAGGGAAGCAAAAGAGGTGGCCAAGGACATTGCGCGAGGATTTATTTGCCCTCGGAAAATTCGTGTAAAAACGAGTTTTTCCGATTGAAGTACTAACCTACTCGTTTGCAGGGTTGCCGAAAGCCGCGAAAAAAAAATTGCTTTCTAAATTTTTTTTAGTTTCCTTGAATGCTTCACTCTATGCATGTGTAATAAACTCAACAGAAATTCATTTGTTGCTTAATTGAAATTTGGACTAGACTTTTGAATTTAGGGCACGTGTCTATTTCAATTCATTTCAATTTCTGTTGAAGAGTGCTGGAGAAAAGGTAGGTGTGCATTCATATAGAATAGGACCAACATTTTGAAGTGATTTACCGCTTTGAATGTTACCTTGTTGTGAATAAACTGAACACTTGCACAATTGACTTTAAGGGCAAAACTCAAATAAACAAGATAAGGTGGGGATTTCATCACCCTTCCTTAGCCCAAAAACCATCTCCAAGTACACTCACACTTTCCCAAGCCTTAACTAAAAATCAATAGACGTTGTCCCTAGGGACATCTCGGACTCACTAAGAGATTAACCGAGGTTAGAAATTGTAAGAACTATACTCCTGCAAAATCGGTGTCTAAGGAAAGTGGATTGAGAGGTAAAGCCTCGAAAGCTCCGTGGTTTGGCATAATTAGGCCCGTGGCTCTGCCCGGATACCTCCCCCCGAGCTTTGCTCTTTCCTGGCCGATTAGCTTGTAGTCGAGTTCCTGCAACAACCTTCCCCGGAGAATCGACCAATTAGGAGTCGTCTAGGTCCAGGTACCTTAGATTAAGGCTTGTGGATGTTTCTCTTTCTTTGTTTGTTTTTAGTTCTTTTTTCGATTGTTTGTTGTCTTCACGTTGGTTGTGGTGTGCTGCATGCAAGAGTGGGTGAGAGATCTGTCAACTTCCAGATTAACAAGAAACACTTCTCTACCCTTGCATTCAGAACCGGTGATGGCGTCACTTCAGGATAGATTTTACCCGATCAGAACTTCACTTCCATCTTGCATAAAACTTCCTGAAGCAAACGATAATAATTTTGAGTTAAAGCCCCAATTCATTAACACTCTTCCCAAATTTCATGGTTTAGAATTAGGGGACGCATACTTCTTTGTTAGGGAATTTGAAGAAGTATGTCTCATGATGCGTATACCCCAGCTAGGAGACGATGCCGTTAGGTTACGTTTCATCCCTTTTTCCCTAAAGGACCTAACTAAGAAGTGGTTGTACAGCTTGGCAGCAGATTCAGTCACGACCTGGGATGATTTCGTCAAGGCCTTCTTGAAGAAATTCTACCCCATTCACAAGACTGCCCTCATTAGGAAGAACATCATGCAGTTTAAGCAAGACCCGAGCGAACCATTTTGGAGATACTTTGAGCGATTCAAAGATCTCCTCGCTCAGTGCCCTCATCATGGCGTGGAGAAATGGCGTCAATGCCAGATTCTCTACGATGGTCTAGATTATCAGACTAAGACCCTGTTAGAAATGATGTGTCAGGGAGGGTTCTTGCAGAAGGATGAGAATCAGGGTTGGGATTTATTTGAGGACTTAGCAGAGAAAACCCTGCAATGGGAGCCAGCCTTGGAAAAACCTAGGAATTCACAATCTATAGCTTCAAGAGGAGGGCTCCTATCCTTAGAATCATCCATAGCTGCCGAGGCTAAGATTGCTACCCTAATGAGAAGGATAGAGGCTCTAGAAACAAAAGAGCCTGCTAGTGTCAACCAGATCAACCCACCACCAATTCACAGTCCGGGTTGTTCATATTGTCAGGCACCGAACCATGTCTTTGAAGAGTGTCCTGTTTTCCATGCCCAGCAAGTGCCACCGGAACACATGAACGCGGCTTACTCACGGCCGTCTCACAACCCCTACTCACAGACCTACAATCCCGGCTGGAGAAATCACCCCAATTTCTCCTGGGCCCAAACAATCCTTCCAGACCTAATTTTTCCAACAACTTTCACCATCCTGCTCCTCCACCACCTTTTCCCAGTCAAGCCCCATCTTCCTCCTCCCAAGGCTCTCTAATGGAAAAGAAAATCAATAAATTGGAGGAGAGCATAGAGGCTTTCATTAAGTCCCAGGCTGCTTTCATGCAGAACCAGGGACAAACTCTGAATAGTCATTCACAGGTCATATCAAGGTTGGAATTGCAGATGAGCCAGTTAGCTAGCTCCCTAAGTGAAAGACCTAAGGGTACTTTGCCTAGTCAGCCATTAGTTAACCCAAAAACCTCCAACCAAGCATATGAAGTTCAGGATCCATCAATTAACCAGTGTAATGATGTTCACACACTGAGATCTGGAAAGAAGGTAGACAACCAGGTCTACCAGCAGAAGAGTCCAGTCCATCTTGATCCCACTCAAGCCTCCACCTCTGCTAGTTCCTCCCAATCCGCTCCACAGACATCTGACGAGGACAAAGCTGCTGAACAAGTTCACAAGCCTGTAGCACCCTTTCCCAATAGGCTTAGGAACAATAATAAAATATGCACATGGAGAAAATGCTAGAGATGTTCAACCAGGTTAAGTTAAATGTGCCACTTCTAGACGCTATCCAACAAGTCCCGGCTTATGCCAAATTTCTGAAGGATATGTGTACTAAGAAGAGAAAGACCAAAGTGCCCAAGAAAGTGTTCTTGGCCACTAACATAAGCGAAATTCTGTCTGGTCCCATTCCGGTGAAATACAAGGATCCGGGATGTCCCACCATTTCCTGCACCATAGGACAGACCGAAATCAGTAGAGCGCTTCTTGACCTGGGAGCAAGTATCAACTTACTACCTCTCTCAGTATACCAGCAACTTGGTTGGGTGAGCTAAGCCCAACTCGAGTCACCATTCAGCTAGCTGACCGATCTGTGAAGATCCCAAAGGGGAAAATCACAGATGTCGTCATCCGGGTCGGAGATTTCATTTACCCCGTTGACTTCATTGTGCTTGAGACCCAACCTGTGTCCAATCTTAGGTCTCAAACTCCCGTCATCTTAGGACGCTCATTCCTTGCTACAGCCAATGCCATAATTAACTGTAGGAACGGGTCCATGCGATTGACTTTTGGAGACATGACGAAGGAAGTCAATGTCTTCAATCTTGGAAGACAACCTAGGGATGTCAATGATCAGACGTTTGAGATCAATTCTATTGAAAACCTGACCAGTGAACATGAGGAAAGCATGGAGACAGAAACTGAGGCAGAGTTTGATCTGGAGGCTGAGGATTTTAAATTAGACCAGATTATCGATTCAGCAGTGGATTGGGCATCAAGCCCCAGTGTACCCTATCCTAGGTTTGAAAGCCCAGAGATTGCCTCCAATGAAGTAACACCTTCCCTAGAGCTAAAAGCCCTGCCTGAACACCTCAAGTACGCCTACCTGGGCGGAAAGGACACCTTGCCAGTCATCATAGCATCTCACCTGACTGAGCAACAAGAGGACAGCTTTATGTCTATTCTGAAAAGACATAGGGAAGCCATTGGATGGACAATGAAGGACATCAAGGGAATAAGTCCAGCCATAGTGCAACATAGAATCCATTTAGTTGATGAAGCAAACCCTAGGAGGGACCCACAACGCAGGCTTAACCCTCTCATGCAAGAGGCAGTGAAGGCTGAAATTCTGAAACTATTAGATAATGGGATCATTTATCCTATTTCTGATAGCCAATGGGTTAGCCTTGTTCATGCGGTCCCAAAGAAGGCTGGCTTTACAGTAGTAGAAAATGAGGAAAAAGAGTTGGTACAAACAAGACTGCCTACCAAGGTTCGTGTTTGTATCAACTACAGGAAGTTGAATGCTGCTACCCGTAAAGTCCACTTCCCGCTACCCTTCATCGACCAAATGCTTGAGCGTTTGGCTGGACATGAGTACTACTGCTTTCTGGATGGGTACTCGGGATACAATCAAATCCCATTGCTGCAGAAGACCAGGAAAAGACGACGTTCACCTGCCCGTTCAGAACCTTTGCTTATCGGCGCATGCCTTTTGGATTGTGCAATGCTCCTGCAACGTTCCAACGGTGCATGCTTAGTTTATTCTCTGATATGGTGGAACGTTTTCTTGAGATTTTCGTGGATGACTTCTCCATCTACGGAGATTCATTTGATCAATGTCTTCATCACTTAGAGTTAGTGCTACAAAGATGCATTGAGAAGAACCTAACTCTAAACTGGGAAAAATGCCATTTTATGGTGAGACAGGGGATTGTCTTGGGCCATGAGATTTCGAGGAGAGGCATAGAAGTGGACAAGGCTAAGGTAAAAGTGATTGCTAAGCTCCCACCACCCAAAAGCATCAAGGATATTAGATCCTTTTTAGGGCATGCTAGGTTCTACCGACGGTTTATTAAGGACTTTAGCAAAATTGCGAGGCCCTTAACTAACCTGCTCGCTAAGGACGTGCCCTTTGACTTCAATGATGAATGTTTCAAGTCTTGGGGGAGGCTTAAGCAAGAACTGATTTCTGCACCTATCATTTCAGCTCCTAATTGGGCCCAGCCATTTGAAATCATGTGTGATGCATCTGATTTTGCAATTGGTGCTGTTCTAGGACAGCGCATCGATAATAGGCAGCACGTGATTTACTATTCGAGTAGGACCTTGAATGACGCCCAACAGAACTATACAACGACTGAGAAGGAATTCTTGGTCGTTGTCTTTGCGTTAGAAATATTCCGGCCTTACTTGTTAGGTTCGAAAACGGTGATTTTCACGGATCACTCGGCTCTGAAATACCTCATGACCAAGAAGGATGCAAAAGCCCGACTGATTCTGTGGATCCTTTTGCTGCAAGAATTTGACTTAGAAATTCGGGATAAAAGAGGTATAGAAAATGTGGTTGCTGATCATCTTTCACGAATTCCGAATGCACCAACCATCCAAGCTCCGATCAACGAGGATTTCCCTGATGAGCACATCCTAGCCATTCTTAAGGAACCCTGGTATGCTGACATCGTTAATTACCTGGCCACGGGACAATTACCCGCTGACTGGACAAAGCAAGACCAATACCGCTTCTTTGCCCAAGTACGGTACTTCTTCTGGGAAGAACCGTATCTTTTTAATTATTGTCCCGACCAAATAATTAGACGATGCATACCCGAGGAGGAACAGAGGAGTGTGCTCATCTTTTGCCATGACCTTGCATGCGGAGGACACTTCGGTCCCCGCAAGACTGCCGAGAAGGTTCTACAAAGTGGGTTCTACTGGCCCACTTTGTTTAAAGACTCATATCATTTTTGCAAGTCATGTGCAAACTGTCAGAAGATCGGGAAAATTTCTAGAAGAGACATGATGCCCCTGAACCCAATCCTTGAAGTTGAAATTTTTGATGTTTGGGTCATCGATTTCATGGGGCCATTCCCCAACTCCTTCGGCAACCAATTCATTTTGGTTGCTGTAGATTATGTCTCTAAGTGGGTAGAAGCTGTGCCAACCAAGACGAATGACAACAAAGTGGTTGTCAAATTTCTCAAAGAAAACATCTTCTCCCGGTTTGGCACCCCGAGAGCGATAATTAGTGATAATGGATCACATTTCTGCAACATAGTTTTTGAAGCTCTAATGCGAAAATACTCCATCAATCACAAGTTATCAACCCCGTATCATCCCCAGACAAATGGGCAGGTTGAAGTCACCAATCGACAGATCAAGCTCATTCTAGAAAAGACTGTCGGACAGAACCGAAAGGATTTGTCGGTTAAGCTCAATGATGCATTGTGGGCTTACCGCACCGCATTTAAAACAGATCTGGGGATATCTCCTTATAGAATCGTGTTTGGAAAAGCCTGTTATCTGCCAGTAGAGTTAGAACACCGGGCCCTTTGGGCAATTAAGCAACTCAATTTTGATTTGACCCAAGCCGGTGAACTTAGGAAACTGCAGATTTCAGAATTAAAGGAGATACGGAATGAAGCTTATGAAAATGCACGAATCACCAAGAGCAGGACCAAACTTTTTCATGACCAAATCATAACCCAGAAAACCTTTGCACCAGGAGATAGGGTTCTGCTGTATAACTCTAGGCTTCATATTTTTGCGGGGAAGCTGAAAACTCGTTGGTCGGGACCATTCATCGTGCGCACTGTTTTCCCACACGGTGCTGTGCTCATTGCAGACCCTAAAAATAACACGGAATTTAAAGTGAATGGGCAAAGACTGAAGCCCTTCTTGACCACTGAGCCGATGATTCCAGATGATAGTGTGCTGACTCTTTTTGCCCCGTCATACACCTGACCCCAACAAATAAAAAACAAATTAAAAAAATAAAAAAAATTGTTTATATGCTTACCCCGTGTACATTCTTTCGCTTATTCGCACTTGGCCGGCCCGAGTCCCCGAAGACGGTAACATCATTCCTTCCCCCTATTTATTGCATTTGCATTTCCATCTGCATTCATTGAGGACGATGCATTAGATAGGTGTGGGGGGGGGGGGGGGTGCTAACACTTTTTCTTTTTCCTTTTCTTCTTTCTTCCTTCTTTCCAAAAAAAAAAAATCTCAGATTGAAAAAAAGTTTCATACTCTTTATAAAAATACCAAAAGACTGTAGGAATTACGGGAACCTTAGTAAAAAATCTTTATTTTTGCCTAAGTAAACAAGAAAGAATGGTTTGACTAAAAGGATAGGAGGGATAAGGAAAATAAACTCATACCTTTTATTTATCCTTAGTAGAATATGCATAATTCACACACACATGCTTGGGATTTAGAGACACAACTCTTGAAAAAAATATATATATATATAAAAAAGCTGGATAATTGTGCCTCAAGAAGCATGATTATTCACGCCAAAAAAAAAGGAGAGAAAAGAAAGAGCTGGATAATTGTGCCTCAAGAAGCATAATTACTCACGCCAAAAAAAATATATATATATAAATACATCTTGATTTCGTGGCCTACTCCACTTACATATTTGACCTGAAGGGTGTTTTTCCGCCTGGTGCCCTAAGACCATCTGGTTTGGGAGTCATCGGTTTGATATGTGCTACATAAGTGAAGTAGAAAGCCTAATGGAACCAGGAATAATAAGTAAATATTAATAAAATAATATTCAAAGTTGAGTTGAAAAATCCCAAGCATATCACACTTACACAGTATGCATATCTATCTAAAGCAAAATAAAAGAATGAGTTAGAAGTACAAGATCCTTTCTAAATTTAAAGAAAAACCATAGTTCTTCTTTTATGAAGGCTAAATATAAGAGGACTTATGAGGGTTAAACCTAATTCCTACATCATTCGGTCATATTTATTTAGATGATTGAAAGTTCTTTTTCATATATATATATATATATATATATATATATATATATATATATATATATATATATATATATATATATTATATATATATATATAATATATATATATATATATATATATATATATTTCTTTCTGAAACAACTAAACTTCTTTACTTACTGGATTTTGTGGGTGCAATCCGCTGAAAACCCTCAGGAGACAACACTCCTCCTCTAGGGGAAACTTAGAGGTTTAAAGGCTTGTTGCACAAGTTCAGTGCAATCGCGTTACCTACGAAAGTGGTATAATAATTTTCTTATTTTTGTTTTGCTCGGGACGAGCAAAAAGATAAGTGTGGGGGTGTGATTAGTCTCTAATTTTGCATAATTTTCATCACATTCTCATATTTATTTCATGTAAAATTCTACTAATAAATCCTTGCTTGCTTGATCCTAGATCCATGGTGGGTAAATCAAGAAGAAGGTCTAAATCACCATTATTTGGTGATTAAAAGGCTTAAAAGATAGTTATTGACCTAGAGAGCTGACTCTGTCAAAATCAGGAGCATTAGCCAACAGGGGGGACAACAGCGCAACACGCAGCAGGCGGCGCCGCACGTGCAGCCCAAGGAAAGCCGCGGAAACGCGGCATTTTGCCGCGAAAACGCGGCCAAACCAGAAACCAAGAGATCCAGCCGACAGGGGGACAACCAGGCGGCGCGCAGCAGGCGGCGCTGCGCGCGCCGCAAAAGCATTGCCGCGGAAACGCGGCAAATGCCGCGTTTCCGCGGCTATGTGGCCGCGCGGCGCGCCGGGTTTTGGGCCAGGGTTTGTCCCCTGGCCCCCCTCATTCCTGATGCCTATAAAAGCCCAAGAGGGTTCTTCAGTTGAGGATCATCCAGAGAGTTGGAGAGAAATTGTAATTTTTTTGTAGTTGTTGTTCTTCTTCTAGGTTTAGGTTTAGCCTTAAAGGAAAGAGAGAGAGTTTGTAAGGAGTTGTATTTGGAAGGGTGACAAGATAAATACAAGTACTACTTCTCTTCCTTCTTTCCATTTACTTGTCTTTGCATTTGCTTTTACATTCTTACTTTAGTGTAACTCCTTCTCTTTATCTCTTTTCTTTTGTTGTTCTTTTCTTTACCATGTGTAACTAACTCCTCATTGCATGGCTAACTAACTACTAACCCCCTAATCTTTAACTACTTAAATCGATAACCCGCATGAGTCAATAGTGTCAACAAGCCTTGTGCAAACGAGAGCTATGGCATCTTAAGACGAGGGTTCTAACTCTAACTTACCTACAAGTATCTACCTTCTTATATTTTATACTTAAATAGTTTTGATGATCTATAAGTTTTGTACTTTGCTTGTTGTTGTAAGTTAGAGACTTTCCTTTTAACTTTGCCGATACCATTAGTGCACTCGTGTCTTCTCGTATTCTTGCCTTCTAATGGATCCTTATATGGGAATGTCCGAGTTTTTGCCGTGTAAAGCAAAGTTATAGGAAGAACTTTCACTCGATATTCCACGTGAATAGTTCCATTGCATCAGGGGTAAGCTTGCCTATGATCCATCGTGAGGCACATCTTCAGAAGTTAGGGATTAGTGGGAGCAATTAGTAGAAGGTTAGCCATGCATTTTTACAACTAAGAAAAAAATCACATTTTACAAACCACCCAAACATTTTTCCAACAATTCTTCAAACAACTTGATTTCACTTTTCAATTCTTTGTTTAGACACAAAGAACTGTCTTTCTTCTTGAACTTTAAAAGCCGCATCAAGCTTCCATCGCTCTCCCTCCTTGTAGATACGACCCGTATAGCCATTTCGCTACTACGGAAGAATCGCAAAGCAGTAACTTCGACCCACACTTCCTTCTCTTATTTTAGTACTTGCTTTTTGCCGATCACACGACAACGACGCCAAAATTGTTATGATCGATTCTGACCTACGTAGAAAAATACAGACTTTTAGAGAAGTGCTAAGTCCTCGATGCTACCGCGTAGCCTAGGGCTAACGAGTCGTGATCCACAGAGAGAGACAGCGATGAAAGCATTATGTAAGTTTTCTTTTTTTTAATTAACTAAAACCGATTTAAGAGTTCTCTTCTCAGTTTTAAATGAAAATAAAAATAGTTAAGAAGGAGATGTAGAAAAAGAGATGGTGGTATTGTTGTTATTTTATTTATAAAAGAAAAGAAAACAAAAGAGATAAAGAAAGTGTTAGTACAAAAATCAAAAATAAAAAGAGATAAAATAAAAGTATTTAAAATGGTTTTGTTGATTCAAAAGAGAAGAAAAACAAGTTCAAAAAAAAAAGGAATTAAAGGAGAAAGTGTTGATTGAAAATTGTTAAATTAAACTAAGCAGAAAAATAGAAAAGAGATAAAAGAAGAAGATTTACCTTTGTCGTAGATTAACATACCTTGATTAGATGTGATGTAATATAAAGTAAAGTAGTAGAAAGAAGTATATGAAAGCAGTGCTTGGCTAAATTGAGTACGATAAAGAAAAGTGAGAAACTTTCATTGATGGTCACTTTCAATATAAGTTTCTTGAAGAAAAGATTATGTAGTATCACTCTACAGTAACTTTTCTCTCTTTTAATCATGTAACTCTCTCTGACTTAAATGAAAATAAAAAATAAAATAAAAATTTCATTGAAGAAGAAAAGAAAAGAAAAACCTAAACTAAAGCTCTCTCTCTCTCTGAGATGGTGCTCCTTCTGCCTTCGAGGTATGAGGGTATTTATAGGAGAAAAACAGAATGATAGAAAGCGTATGAAGATAAGGAGAGCAGGCTATTTCTGAATTTGAATCCTCCCCTTATCTTCAAACTTCACTTGATTTATCCATAATTATTTTGTGAAAATTCAATTCTGACCCGCATCTTATTGGCGAGTTGATTGCTAATATGATTTATCAAATGATAGAATTAGATATAGTGAACAACATAAGAATTGTAACCCTCTAAGTCTTCTTTCTGGATCATCATGAATCATCAGATTTGAGTTTTGATGGTGAAATTTATGACTAAAATACTAAAATATATTCAATCTGAATCTGAATCTAAATTGCTTCATTTAATCTATTGATCTTCTCTCTATCCATTTATACTTTTGAATTTCATTTTGTCTTCTAGAATTGATAAGATATTCATTTATCTTCAGCGAAACTAATAGGGTCTTCAAACAATCTATTTTTTTTCTTGTAATTAGATGATATTATCTTATCTGATTTATCTAGTTTTCAGATAAGATGGCTTCTAAAAGCTCTAGATTTGAATAGATCCCCTAGATTTGCTTGATCTTTTGAATTATTTGGATTTAGTTAGATAAATCTGTCAATCACTTCATTTTTTTCGTTAACTACACTGCATGGCACTGGATATGAAAATACATTAATAGCCGAGTTTTATTTAAAAATAAATGAAGAAAATATGACATATATGATACAAAATGTGCAATGCACGTGCACAATAAGTGTTATCCAAAAAAGAGGTCTGGTTTAAGATGAATTACTTTTAAAATTGAAAAAATTATTGTTATAATTTATTTCACACAAACTGATTAAAAAAAAGAAAGAAAAATAAACAAATAAGCAAACAAGAAGAAAACAAATCTAGACTATGTTAGGGTAGACCTTAAACCTAGACGACTCCTAACTGTTAGACTATCTACGGGAGGTATATTGCAGCAATCTGATCACAAGTTAATCAGTCAGATAGGGACAAGATCAATTGAAGGTATTCGTGCCTGAGCAAAAAGCCTAATTATGTTAAACCACTGTTCTTCGAGGTTTTACCTCTTAGCTCCCAACCTTTAACACTAATTTGACAAGAGTCAAACTCTAATAGCTTTCTCCCTAGGTCAATCTCCTAAATGAGTCTAAGATCTCCCTAGGGCCAGTGTCTACTCATCTTATCTCGTTTAAGAATATGCTCTTAATTGTTTTAGTGCTAGTATATAAGTATATAATAGAAACAAAACTTAAGTAATGTATATCACCGAAAATGTATTTCCTAAGCTACATGCAATGCACAGGTACCTTGGCTCAAGCACTCTTCAACAGTAATATAAATGTAAACGTAATTAGATGAATGCCCTAAATGCAAAGTCTAAATAATTTTTTAAGCAATTACAATCACAAATTACTGTTGGTTAAAAACATATACTATGACTAAAACAAGAAAAAAAAAAGCTGTAAAATTCTAGCTTTGAGAATAAACCAACCTGCAAAAAAGACAAGTTAGTAGTTCACTCAGATTGCCGCGAAAATGCGATTTTTGCCATATTTACGTGGCAAAACTGAGGGTTTCTGGGATCTACTTTTTACAACAGACTCCCAGAACCACTTATATATATTCTGCTGCAATAGGTTTTTTGATATAAGCCCACACAGAAAAACAGAGAAGAAGTTATAACCGTTAAGTAAACTAAAAGAAAAACTTACCGTCCCTCTCCGGCAATGGAGCCAAAAATTTGATCGAGTAAAAACCTGCACAAAAAAATATAGAGTTTAGAAATATGCTAGATTCTCAATACTACCGATATAGTAAGTGGTTATGCAGGACGTGATCCATAAGTAGGGACTGCGATGGAAGCAGTTAAGTAAGTTTCTTTTCAAGTTTACAAAAACAGGTTAAAATATTCTTTTTTTTGTTTAAGAAAGAAAAAGGAAAAGTGTTAATGTTAAAATAGGAGAAAATAGAAGATGAGATGGGATGTTGTTTTAACTAAAAGAGAAACTAGACTAGAAAGAAAAAAAAATGAAAGAATGAAAATGTGTTTCTATTCTAAGAAATCAAAGAAAGGAAAACTAAAAATACTCACTTTTTTTGGCTAACTGCTCACTTTAATCTTCAGCGAAAGTTTACCTTGAGTTCGGAGGCGATCAATGCATAACCCATAAGATCGAATCCAGATCCCTGTTCGCATTACATTATCAAGACGATACAAAGATGAAATGATATGAACATACAAGAGGAATCTATCATCATGAGCTATCGGTGATACTAGCTAAAATAAGGCTATTTCGATGCTATAAGACTCATCTAATTTGCAATCGGTATAAAAAGAGGAAAAGTAAAAAAAAGAAGAAGAACATAAAACATAAACTTTAGATTAAATAGGAAATGATGAAAGAAAGGGTAGAAAATCACAATGGTGTCACTCTGAACATTAATCTGCCTCTTAATCAAATGAATCTCAGTCTAATCCTAGTTTATAAAGAAATAAAAATTACATTAAAAGAAAAATAAAATCTAAACTAAATCAGGACAAAACCTAGCCTAAGATATATTCCATTAAATATATTTGATTACATCTGACAAGAGTAATACAAATCCCTGTTACGCATTTGTGCTTACATTTTTGAAAAGAAATACATATGATACAAATTTAATCCCTCTATCCTGCTGCTGCGTCCAACCTCACCTCCGAACTCCGATGGTATATCCCCCAGGGAACACCTACCGAAAGGCACCACCTCATTGCTCGTGCTACAATCTGAATATCTTTGCTTCCCCGATTTTTCTATTACAAATTCCGAGTGGGGAAGCGGGGCGCATTTGTAGTAGTCAAGATTTAACCCTCATCAGGATGGCAACATGTCTCCAAGCTACCAAGAGCTTTTCCTAGAATCCCACAACTCCCAGAGTCCAACCCAAAATCTCCGCCACATCTAACTTTCTCAAAGTCATCCTCCACCAATCCAACCTTCCCAAGGTCGCATTACTCTGCCCTGAAGATGTTCTCTGTCCGGAGCCGCACTCCAACCCTTCGAGGTCTTTACCTTCCCGAGGCCTTTCCTGTTCCAATAGTCTCTAGCCCCAAGTCAGAAGCTCCAAACATCAGTCCACCGAGATCTCCACCTACTGTTACGCAGCTCCATCTTTCTCATATTCATAACGTATAACACCCCCTTTCAGCGGAGCAGTTATGGACAGTAGCGGATTTTCTGGCCTGCAATCCTATCAAACCAGTGCCAGCAATAGTTACACGGTAACATACATATACTATCCATGCTATGATATTGACTCCTTTTTGAATTGACTGTCCTCCCTTTGAAAATGCATCTCTTTGATATTTCGATCTCTCGATTGCATCTCTTCTTCTAGAGTAATTTTTGTTTCATCTTGATTCCTATTCTTCTTATTGATTCTATTTTTGATCTTATCTCTTGGAATTGTCACTCCATGCTGAAGCTGGTAACAGAGATCGAGCGCGCAACGAAAGCGTGGTAGGCCCATGATACAGTAAAGAGTGACGTGGAAGATTTATCTTCTCTTTTAACTTGATTTTATCATTCCCTATCTTATCGAAATTTCGAGGATGAAATTTTTATAAGGTGAGTAGAATGTAATACCCATTGTTTAAATACTGTATTTTATTTTTTTTGTATTTATATCATTTTATTGATTATTTTTATTTATTAACTTGATTTATGACTAATTGTTATTATTAACCACAAAAATTATTTTGAAGTATTTATATGATAATTTGGTCTCATATGTATGTTTAGCATTACTAAGCATTATTAGATAATGTTATTATTGTTCATATTACTATTTTTATTATTTTTTATTATTGTTACTATTCTTAATTATTATTATATCAGTGTTAATATTAGTAGTTTTGTCATTGTTAATTATAATTATTATTATTGATATATCATTGTTGTTATTATTATTAAGGTTATGGTTAATTACCTTTATTTGTACTAATATTATTGGTATTATTAAAATTATTGTTAATTACTATTATGGGTGTTTATTATTATTTTTATTGTTATTATTATTACTATGGTTTGTATTTATTTATTACCATTAGTATTCTCCTTTCCTTGGTTCTTATCCATTTCCCCTATATCCAATAGCCGACCAACCCATACCCAATAACACCGTATATAAACATCTCATAATCACTTCTAACCTAACCCTAATCCTAAACCTATTCCCTATTCTTCTTCTTCGCCTTCCATCTATAGTCGCCACACCCAAACTCCTCTCACCACAGTATGTCATGCAACCTCCCCTCTTCAACCGGAGTTCCTCCATCATGGCAGAGCGCTTGCTCCACCATCGTGAGACCACCTAACAAAGCCACGCACTCATCCTCCTCCTTCGCTCCACCATGCCCAGGGCCGAGCTCCTTCCCTCAGCCAAGGCACAACCACCAGTCCATGAGATTTCCCAAACCTCCCATAGCCTGAGCCCGTAATTTTGGCAACCTTTCATCTTCTGTTGAACAGCCCGGATCCCATTCGATCTCCCCAAATCTAGTGCTACACATGGCAGCAATCCAGCACATAACCCCAGGCCTTGGCACCCGCTAGCTCCTCCACGACAGCCCAGCGCCCTGGCTGTCTCCACCGAGCACCTCCACCCCCTCCCTTGCTGCCGCATCTTAACCTCCTCCTCGGGTGCTCCTCATTTGCCGTAGGAACCCCCTTGGCTGAGCATTCCCAGCCAGAAGCAGACCATCCGTGCCTCCTCTGTTGGCGCGAGCACCTACCGCACCTCCTGGGGGAACCACAGCAACTCCAGCACTCCATCTCTTCCTTGGCAGCGCCACCCCATCCCCGGAGCAAGGCCGAGTGCAGCCCGGTAGCCTAGTAATTAGTCTCTAATTTTGCATAATTTTCATCACATTCTCATATTTATTTCATGTAAAATTTTGCTAATAAAACCTTGCTTGCTTGATCCTAGGTCCATGGTCTGCAAATGAAGAAGAAGACCTAAATCACCATTTAATTGGTGATTAGAAGCCTACCAAGTAGCCATTGACTTTAGGGTGAAGATTTTGTCAGCCCAGGGTATCAAATCGCAAATCCAGAAGATCAAGGCATCAGAAGACAGTCTGGGCGACGCGGTGCCTGAAGCCAGGCGCGCGCCGCCCTGGCGAGGCCGCGTTTTTAAAACGCGGCCCTTTGGGCGCGCGCGCCTGCGCTTTGGGCTACGTGCCGCTCACGTGGCCTCCTTTCCCCTGGTGCCTATAAATACCCCCCAGGGGTCTTCAGTTTGAGCAAATCCAGAGCTTTAGCAAGTTTTTCTAATCTTATTTTTAGGTTTGTAGTTGTTGTTGTTATTCTTCTTCTAGTTGTTGTTTTAGCCATTAGAGAGAAAGAGAGAGAGTGTGTATGTGTTGTATTTGAAAGGTGAGCTAATACAAGTACTACTTCTCTTCCTTCTTTCAATTTACTTGTGCTTTCCTTTACTTTTACTTCATTGTTGTAGTGTAAACTCATTGCTCTTTACTTCTTCCTTTTGTTGTTTCTTGTTGTAGTGTAACTTCCTTCCTCTCCACTTCTTTTCCTTTGTTGTTTCTTTTACTTTTATGGCTAACTAACTTTTCCGTAGCATGGCTATCTAACTACTAACCCACTAATCTCTAACTACTTGATTGATAACCCGCATGAGTCAATAGTGTCAAACAAGCCTTGTGCAAACGAGAGCTATGGCATCTTAAGATGAGGGTTCTAACTCTAACTTACCTACAAGTATTTACCTTCTTATATTTCATACTTAAATTGTTTTTTGATGATCTATGGGTTTTGTACTTTGCTTGTTGTTTTAAGTTAGAGACTTTCCTTTTAACTTTGCCGATACCATTAGTGCACTCGTGTCTTCCCGTATTCTCGCCTTCTATTGGATCTTGATATGGGAATGTCCGAGTTTTTGCCGTGTAAAGCAAAGTTATAGGAAGAACTTTCACTCGATTTCCACGTGAATAGTTCCAAAGCACAAGGGTTATGTTCGCCTATGATCCATCGTGAGGCTATCTTCCAAAAGTTAGAAATTAGTGGGAGCACTTAGCAGAAAGTTAGCCATGCATTTTTACAACTAAGAAAAAAATCCACTTTTACAAACCACTAAAACATTTTTTCAACAATTCTTTAAAACAACTTGTTTTCACTTTTCAATTCTTTATTTGGAAACAAGAACTTTCTTTCTTCTTGAACTTTGAAGCCGCATCAAGCTTCCATCGCTCTCCCTCCTTGTGGATACGACCCGTATAGCCACTTCGCTACTATGAAAGAATCGCAAAAGCAGTAACATCAACCCACACTTTCTTCTCTTATTTTAGTGCTTGCTTTTTGCCGATCAAATTTTGGTGCCGTTGCCGGGGAGGGAACGGCTTTGTTGTTCAATACTAAAGATTATTCTTTGTTTTTGTGTAGGAGAAGAACCAAGGAGCTCACTATCACGAGAAGCGAAAGAGTTGGCCAAGGACATTGCGCGAGGATTCATTTGCCCTCAGAAAAATTCGTATAAAAGCGTTTTTCCGATTGAAGTACTAACAAACTCGTTTGCAGGGTTGCCGAAAGCCGCTAAAAAAAAAATTTGCTTTCTAAATTTTTAGTTTCCTTGGATGCTTCGCCTTATGCATGTGTAATAAATTCAACAGAAATTCACTTGTTGCTTAATTGAAATTTGGATTAGACTTTTGCATTTAGGGCATGTGTCTATTTCAATTCATTTCAGTTTCTATTGAAGAGTGCTGGAGAAAAGGTAAGTGTGTATTCATACAGAATAGGACATTTTGAAGTGATTTACCGCTTTGAATGTTACCTTGTTGTGAATAAATTGTACACTTGCACAATTGACTTTAAGGGCAAAACCCAAATAAATAAGATAAAGTGGGGATTTCATCACCCTTCCTTAACCCAAAAATCATCTCTAAGTGCACTCACACTTTCCTAAGCCTTAACTAAAAATCAATAGACGTTGGCCCTAGGGACATCTCGGACTCACTAAGAGATTAACCGAGGATGGAAATTGCAAGAACTATACTCCTGCAAAATCGGTGTCTAAGGAAAGTGGATTGAGAGGTAAAGCCTCGAAAGCTTCGTGGTTTGGCGTAATTAGGCCCGTGGCTCCGCCCGGATACCTCCCCCCGAGCTTTGCCCTTTCCTGGCCGATTAGCTTGTAGTCGAGTTCCTACAACAACCTTCCCTGGAGAATCGACCAGTTAGGAGTCGTCTAGGTCCAGGTACCTTAGACTAAGGCTTGTGGTTGTTTTTCTTTCTTTTATTTATTTTTTGTTCTTTTTCGATTGTTTGTTGTCTTCACATTGTTTGTGGTGTGCTGCATGCAAGAGTGGGTGAGAGATCCGTCAACTTCCAGATTAACAAGAAACACTTCTCTACCCTTGCATCCAGAACTGGTGATGGCGTCACTTCAGGATAGATTTTACCCGATCAGAACTTCACTTCCATCTTGTATAAAACTTCCTGAAGCAAACGGAAATAACTTCGAGTTAAAACCTCAATTCATTAACACTCTTCCCAAATTTCATGGTTTAGAATCAGAGGACGCATACTTCTTTGTTAGGGAATTTGAAGAAGTATGCCTCATGATGCGTATACCTCAGCTAGGAGACGATGCCGTTAGGTTACGTTTAATCCCTTTTTCCCTAAAGGGCCTAGCTAAGAAGTGGTTGTACAGCTTGGCAGCAGATTCAGTCACGACCTGGGATGATTTCGTCAAGGCCTTCTTGAAGAAATTCTACCCAATTCACAAAACTGCCCTCATTAGGAAGAACATCATGCAGTTTAGGCAAGAACCGAGCGAACCATTTTGGAGATACTTTGAGTGATTCATAGATCTCCTAGCTCAGTACCCTCTTCATGGCGTGGAGAAATGGCGTCAGTGCTAGATTCTCTATGATGGTCTAGACTATCAGACGAAAAACCCTTTTAGAAACCATGTGTCAGGGAGGGTTCTTGCAGAAGGATGAGAATCAGGGTTGGGATTTATTTGAGGACTTAGCTGAGTAAACCCTGCAATGGGAGCCAGCCTCAGAAAAACCTAGGTATTCACAATCTATAGCTTCAAGAGGAGGGCTCCTATCTCTAGAATCATCCATAGCTGCCGAGGCTAAGATTGCTACCCTAATGAGAAGGATAGAGGCTCTGGAAACTAAAGGGCCTACCAATGTCAACCAGATCAACCCACTACCAATTCACAATCCGGGTTGTTCGTACTGTCAGGCACCAAACCATGTCTTTGAAGGGTGCCCTATTTTTCATGCCCAGCAAGTGCCACCGGAACACCTGAACGCGGCTTACTCACGGCCGCCTCACAACCCCTACTCACAGACCTACAATCCCGGTTGGAGGAATCACCCTAATTTCTCCTAGGCCCCAAACAATCCTCCCAGGCCTAATTTCTCCAACAATTTTCACCATCCTACTCCACCACCTTTTCCCAGTCAGGCCCCATCTTCCTCCTCCCAAAGCTCTTCAATGGAAAAGAAAATCAGTAAATTGGAGGAGAGCATAGAGGCTTTCATGAAGTCCCAAACCGCTTTTATGCAAAATCAGAGACAAACTCTGAACAATCATTCACAAGCTATATCGAGATTGGAAATGCAGATGTAGCTTCCTAAGTGAAAGACCAAAGGTACTTTACCTAGTCAGCCGCTAGTTAACCTAAAAACCTCCAATCAAGCATATGAAATTCAGGATCCATCGATTAACCAGTGCAATGCTGTTCACACACTGCGATCTGAAAAGAAGGTAGACAACCTGGTCTACCAACAGAAAAGTCTAGTCCATCCTGATTCCACTCCATCCTCCACCTCTGCTAGTTCCTCCCAAACTGATCCTCAAACATCTGATGAGGATAAAACTGCTGAACAAGTTCATAAGCCTGTTGCACCCTTTCCCAATAGGCTTAGGAACAACAATAACAATATGCACATGGAGAAAATGCTAGAGATGTTCAACCAGGTCAAATTGAATGTGCCACTTCTTGACGCTATCCAACAAGTCCCGGCTTATGCCAAATTTCTTAAGGATATGTGTACGAAGAAGAGAAAGACCGATGTGCCCAAGAAAGTGTTCTTGGCAACCAATATAAACGAAATTCTGTCTGGTCCCATTTCGGTGAAATACAAGGATCCCGGATGTCCCAGCATTTCCTGCACCATAGGACAGACCGAAATCAGTAGAGCACTTCTTAACCTGGGAGCAAGTATCAACTTGCTACCTCTCTCAGTATACCAGCAACTTGGGTTGGGGGAGCTAAGCCCAACTCGAGTCACCATTCAGCTAGCTGATCGATCTGTGAAGATCCCGAAGGGGAAAATCACAGACGTCCTTATCCGGGTCGGGGATTTCGTTTACCCCGTTGACTTCATTGTGCTTGAGACCCAACCTGTGTCCAATCTTAGGTCTCAAACTCCCGTCATCTTAGGGCGCCCATTCCTTGCTACAGCCAATGCCATAATCAACTGTAGGAACGGGTCCATGCGATTGACTTTTGGAGACATGACGAAGGAAGTCAATATTTTCAATCTTGGAAGACAACCTAGGGATGTCAATGATCAAACGTTTGAGGTCAATTCTATTGAAAACCTGACCAGTGAGCATGAGGAAAGCATGGAGACAGAAACTGAGGCAGAGTTTGATCTGGAGGCTGAGGATTTTAATCTAGACCAGATCATAGATTCAGCAGTGGATTGGGCATCAAGCCCAAGTGTACCTCATCATAAGATTAAAAACCCAGAGATTTCCTCTAATGAAGCAACACCTTCCCTAGAGCTAAAAGCCTTGCCTGAACACCTCAAGTACGCCTACCTGGGCGGAAAGGACACCTTGCCAGTCATCATAGCATCCCACCTGACTGAGCAACAAGAGGAAAGCTTAATGTCTATTCTGAAAAGACATAGGGAAGCCATTGGATGGACGATGAAGGACATCAAGGGAATAAGTCCAGCCATAGTGCAACATAGAATCCATTTAGTCGATGAAGCAACCTAGGAGGGACCCACAACGCAGGCTTAACCCTCTCATGCAAGAGGTAGTTAAGGCTGAAATTCTTAAACTATTAGATAATGGGATCATTTATCCCATCTCTAATAGCCAATGGGTTAGCCCTATTCATGTGGTCCCAAAGAAGGCTGGCTTTACGGTGGTAGAAAATGAGGAAAAAGAGTTGGTACAAACACGACTGCCTACCAAGGTTCGTGTTTGTATCGACTACAGGAAGTTGAATGCAGCTACCCGTAAAGACCACTTCCCGCTACCCTTCATCGACCAATGCTTTAGCGTTTGGATTGACATGAGTACTACTGCTTCCTAGATGGGTACTCGGGATACAATCAAATCCCATTGCTGCAGAAGACCAGGAAAAGACGACGTTTACCTGCCCGTTCGGAACCTTTGCTTATCGACGCATGCCTTTTGGATTGTGCAATGCTCCCGCAACATTCCAACGGTGCATGCTTAGTCTTTTCCCCGACATGGTAGAACGTTTTCTTGAGATTTTCATGGATGATTTCTCCATCTATGGAGATTCATTTGACCAGTTTCTTCATCACCTAGAGTTAGTGCTGCAAATATGCAAGGAGAAGAACCTAACTCTAAACTGGAAAAATGTCACTCATGGTGAGACAGGGGATTGTCTTGGGCCATGAGATTTCGAGGAGAGGCATAGAAGTGGATAAGGCTAAGGTAGAAGTGATTGCTAAGCTTCCACCACCCAAAAGCATCAAGGATATTAGATCCTTTTTAGGGCATGCTGGGTTCTACCGATAGTTCATTAAGGATTTTAGCAAAATTGCTAGGCCCTTAACCAACCTGCTCGCTAAGAAAGTGCCCTTTGATTTCAATGATGAATGTTTCAAGTCATGGGGAAGCTTAAGCAAGAACTTATTTCTGCGCCTATTATTTCTACTCCTAATTGGGCCCAGCCATTTGAAATCATGTGTGATGCATCTGATTTTGCTATTGGCGCTGTTCTAGGACAGCGCATCGATAATAGGCAGCACGTGATTTACTATTCGAGTAGGACCTTGAATGACGCCCAACAGAACTATACAACTACTAAGAAGGAATTCTTAGCCGTTGTCTTTGCGTTAGAAAAGTTTCGGCATTACTTGTTAGGTTCAAACACGGTGATTTTTACGGATCACTCGGCTCTGAAATACCTCATGACCAAGAAGGAAGCAAAAGCCCGACTGATTCGGTGGATCCTTTTGCTTCAAGAATTTGACTTAGAAATCTGGGATAAACGAGGTATAGAAAATGTGGTCGCTGATCATCTCTCACGAATTCTGAATGCACCAACCATCCAAGCTCCGATCAACGAGGATTTCCCAGACGAGCACATCCTCCTAGCCATTCTTAAGGAACCCTAGTATGCGGACATTGTTAATTACCTGGCCATGGGACAATTACCTGCTGACTGGACAAAGCAAGACCAATACCGCTTCTTTGCCCAAGTACGGTACTTCTTCTGGGAAGAATCGTATCTTTTTAAGTATTGTCCCGACCAAATTATTAGATGATGCATACCAGACGAGGAACAGAGGAGTGTGCTCAGCTTTTGCCATGACCTTGCATGCGGAGGACACTTCGGTCCTCGCAAGATTGCAGAGAAGGTTCTACAAAGTGGGTTCTACTGGCCCACTTTGTTCAAAGACTCATATCATTTTTGCAAGTCATGCGCAAATTATCAAAAAATTGGGAAAATTTCAAGAAGAGACATGATGCCCCTGAACCCGATCCTTGAAGTTGAAATTTTGATGTTTGGGGTATCAATTTCATGGGGCCATTCCCCAATTCCTTCGGCAACCAGTTCATTTTGGTTGCTGTAGATTATGTCTCTAAGTGGGTAGAAGCTGTGCCAACAAAGACAAATGAAAACAAAGTGGTTGTCAAATTTCTCAAAGAGAACATCTTCTCCCGATTTGGCACCCCTAGAGCGATAATTAGTGATAATGGATCGCATTTCTACAACAGAGCTTTTGAAGCTCTGATGCGAAAATATTCCATCAATCATAAGTTATCTACTCCGTATCATCCCCGACAAATGGACAGGTCTTAGTCACCAACCGACAGATCAAGCTCATTCTGGAAAAGAATTCAGACCAAAACCGAAAGGATTGGTCGGTTAAGCTCAATGATACATTGTGGGCTTACCGCACTGCTTTTAAGACAGTTCTGGGGATGTCTCCATATAGAATCGTGTTTGGAAAAGCCTGTCATCTGCCAGTAGAGTTAGAACACACCGGGCCCTCTGGGCAATTAAGCAACTCAACTTTGATCTGACCAAGGCCGGTGAACTTAGGAGACTACAGATTTCAGAATTAGAGGAGATACGAAATGAAGCCTATGAGAATGCCCGAATCACCAAGAGCAGGACTAAACTTTTTCATGACCAAATCATAACCCAGAAAAACTTTGCACCGGGAGACAGGGTTCTACTGTATAATTCTAGGCTACATATTTTCACGGGAAGCTGAAAACTCGTTGGTCGGGACCGTTCATTGTGCGCACTGTTTTCCACACGGTACTGTGCTTATTGCAGACCCTAAAAATAACACGGAATTCAAAGTGAATGGACAAAGACTAAAGCTCTTCTTGACCACTGAGCCTATGACTCCGAATGATAGTGTGCTGACTCTTTTTGCCCCGTCATACACCTAACCACAACAAATAAATAAAAACGAAATAAAAAAAAATTGTTTATATGCTAACCCCGTCTACATTCTTTTTGACATTTCTTTCGCCTATTCGTTCTTGGCCGGCCCGAGTCCACGAAGACGGTAACACCATTTCTTCACCCTATTTATTGCATTCACTTTTCCATATACATTCATTGAGGACAATGCATTAGATAGGTGTGGGGGGCGCTAACATTTTTTCTTTCTTCTTTTTCTTTTTATCATTAAAAAAAAGAAAAAGAAAAAAAATAAGAGAAAATTTTAGATTGAAAAGAAATTTCATACTCTTTATAAAAATACCAAAAGATTATAGGAATTACGGGAACCTTATTAATGAATCTTTATTTTTGTCTAAATAAACAAGAAATATTGGTTTGACTAAAAAGTTAGGAGGGATAAGGAAAATAACTTATACCTTTTATTTAGTCTTAGTAGAATATGCATAACCCACACACATGCTTGGGATTTAGAGACACAACTCTGGAAAAAAAAAGCTGGATAATTGTGCCTCAAGAAGCATGATTACTCACGCCAAAAAAAAATTTTCTATAATGTATAAATAAATCTTGATTTCGTGGCCTACTCCACTTACATATTTGACCTGAAGGGTGTTTTTTCACCTGGTGCCCTAAGACCATCTGGTTTGAGAGTCATCGGTTTGATATGTGTTACATAAGTGAAGTAGAAAGCCTAATGGAACCAAGAATAATAAGTAAATATTAATAAAATTAAAAGATATTCAAAGTTGAGTTGAAAAATCCCAAGCACATCACACTTACACATTATGCATATCTATCTAAAGCAAAATAAAAATGAGTTAGAAGTACAAGATCCTTTCTAAATTTAAAGAAAAAAATCATAGTTTCTTCTTTTATGAAGGCTAAAGTATAAAAGGACTTATGAGGGTTAAACCTAATTCTTACATCATTCGGTCATTTTACTTAGATAATTGAAAGTTCTTTTTCATGACAAAATTTTTTCTAACAACTAATTTCTTTTCTTTACTTATTGGATTTTGTGGGTGCAATCCGCTAAAAACCCTCAGGAGACAACACTCCTCCTCTAGGGGAAACCTAGAGGTTTAAAGGCTTGTTGCACATGCTCAGTGCAATCGCTTCACCTGCGAAAGTGGTATAATAATTTTCTTATTTTTGTTTTGCTCGGGACGAGCAAGAAGATAAGTGTGGGGTGTGATTAGTCTCTAATTTTGCATAATTTTCATCACATTCTCATAATTATTTCATGTTAAATTTTGCTAATAAAACCTTACTTGCTTGATCCTAGGTCCATGGTGTGCAAATGAAGAAGAAGAACTAAATCACCATTTAATTGTGATTAAAATCCTACCAAGTAGTCATTGACTTTAGGGTGAAGATTTTGTCAGCCCAGGGTATCAAATCGCAAATCTAGAAGATCAAGGCATCAGAAGACAGTCTGAGCGATGCGCTGCCCGAAGCCAGGCGCGCACATGTGCTTTGGGCCACGTGCCGCTCACGTGGCCCCTTTTCCCCTGGTGCCTATAAATACCCCCCAGTGGTCTTCAGTTTGAGCAGATCCAGAGCTTTAGCAAGTTTTTGTAATCTTATTTTTAGGTTTGTAGTTATTGTTGTTATTCTTCTTCTAGTTGTTGTTTTAGCCATTAGAGAGAAAGAGAGAGTGTGTAAGTGTTGTATTTGAAGGGTGACAAGCTAATACAAGTACTACTTCTCTTTCTTCTTTCAATTTACTTGTGCTTTCCTTTGCTTTTACTTCATTATTGTAGTGTAAACTCATTGCTCTTTACTTCTTCCTTTTATTGTTTCTTGTTGTAGTGTAACTTCCATCCTCTCCTGTAACGCCCCGATCCCAAAGATACGGAGACGTTATGGCGACGTACATACGCGAGGTGAAAACACCCTCACGCGTACGTTAAGCCTCATATACACAAGAGTTCCAGAAGGAAATAAGTACAAGAATACCTGCAGAAAGGGGTTAGGGATCATAACAGATATAAAAACAGGGATAAATAAGATAACAGAAATAAATTACCAAGATACCTATGAATAGTCTCGATGAGGAATCTCCTATGTGACTCCAAGGCACTATCTGATAATACGGTAACTCGGATCTCCAACCTGGGCACGCAAACCCAGGGTCGTCAGAAAGCGACCTAGTGAGTGGTAAAATGAAGGAGGCAGTAATATGTACTATAGTAATGCAAGCACGATACTAATATATCATATATGTTTATGTACTAGTGATACCATATAATAAGCATATAATAAGCAGTAGAAATATATAAGCATGTCATCTTTTAATACCATCACTACCTAGCCAGTTATCATCGGGTCATGTCTATAGTCGTATCCATTTTACATAATAAATGCTGTTGTCTAGTGGTGACGTGATAGAAATGAACATGCTAGTGGTGACGTAATAGAAGTGAACATGCAGATGGGCATATGCAATATAACCATAATACGGTGTTGTGCATAGACAGTAATGATGTCTGCAAGGTATACATCAAACAGAATATATGCAATGCAGAGTATACATATACATGAGTAGTATGCCACCACAGAAAGTGTAACATGTACCAGGTAAAGTAACATGATAGCGGCTAAATGATTGATTCAGGCTAAACCTGCACACAAAATACGAAATTTCAGAACTTAAAAAGGGAAATGTGCAAGTGCTCAATTCTTCCGCGATAGCAAGTGGCTATGCGGGTCATGAACCACAAGGAGGGTTTTGCGATAGAAGCGTTTACGTTCTTTATTGAAATCTTTAAGAAAACAAAATGAGAGTTCTTCTCTATTTTTAAGTTAAAGAAAAATGGAAAAAGCAATATGTTAAAGTTAGAAGAAAATGATAGAAGGAGAAGGTGGAAAAGAATGAGAATGACTATTTACAAAGAAATGGGAAAGGAAGTGACTGTGTACAAATGAGTCGAAAAAGAAGTGGTTTGGAAGAGGTGGTGATATATACTAAAGAAATAAAAGAAAAGAAAGAAAGAAGAGTGAAGAAATACTTACCTAGATTGATTGATGACTTACCTGAAAACCTTTGCATGTTCTACCTTTGTTCAGGAGGCATTCAACGCATAGATCATAAGCCCGAGCTCAGTCCCCGTGCGCATTATATCATCAAGTCTCGCACAAGCATGAAGTGATACGTCTTGAGGAGGAGAACGTCTTCATGAACTATCGTTAGCACTCACATAACATCGTTATACTTGTGCTTTGGAATTCACTTGTAAACTCAACAAAAACAAACGAGGTAAAGTAGAAGAGGAAGACGAAAACAAAAGAAAAGGAAAGTAAAGATACGAACATAAACAAATGTTTACCTTATTGCTTGAAACGATGGAAGAAAGGAGGAGGGTACATCGATATCACTCTCAACATATGCCTCTCTCTCTTACTTACATGAATCATCATCTAACCTAAGCTTACATACACATTACAATTACATAATAAAGAGAAGAAAAACCTAACTACAAATGAAAACTAAGCTAAATCCTATCTCTGCATGGTCGTCCATTTTCAGCACAAAGAATGGTCTTTTATAGGCAGAAAACCCAGTAAGCAGGATCCCGGGGAGGTCGGGGGAGCAAACGCTCCCCCTAACTCCCCAACAATGCCACGGAAATGCGGCTTTTGCCGTGTTTTCGCGGTCAGGGCGTGACCAGGTGGCCACACCCTGTTGGTGGGTTGCCCTGGTTTCGCCCTCTGACTTTATCTGGAGTTGATTTTTCAGTTTGAGTCCCGGATTCTGACGAAATGGCCTTGGATTCTTGGCTTTAACCGATCGATTCTGAGAGGATTCTTCTCAACCGGTTTTCAACCTCTTGATTTTGCCCTGATTTACTGAGTGCGAATTAACTCTGATTTAATTCAGAATTTTGGTGGGCTTTGGGCTCATTTCTCTTCAACTCCTTAAAGATTGGGCCTGCAAATAAATTAGACAATTAATTAGGACAATGCAGGCTTTTATTCTATAATAAGTATGGACATATGATATTAAATATGCAACATTAGCGACCAATCACACCCCCAATACCTAACTTTTGCTCGTCCTCGAGCAAAACAACTAAACTATACTAAGGATTATTAGACCACTTTCGCAGGTCGCACGATTGCACTGAGCATGTGCAACAAGCCGTTAAACCTCTAGGTTTCCCCTAGAGGACGAGTTTTGTCTCGTGAGGGTTTCAGCGGATTGCACCCACAAAATCCATAAAGAAAGAGAAATAAAGAGTTAGTATTTTCGAAAGGCATTTTGAAAGAGAAAAAATATTTGAAATATAATTGTAAGATTTAAGCAATCTATAAGTTATATGAAAACTGAATTTTTCATTCCTAAACTTAGTCTCTATTCAAAAATTTGTTATTAATCAAAGTAAGGAGTCAAATTGTACTTCTCATCTAGTCTATTACTTTACCCTAAGTCATATGCACCTTGTGATTGTGAAAATTTTGACTAAGTGTTCATTAACTCTAACTCTTATGCCTTATTTATATATATCTATTTTTTTTTTGTGGTCTTATTCCTTAGTTCTATTAGGCTTTCTAATCTGCCCATGTAACGAGCCTTTAATCGATGACTCCCAAACCAAACGGTCTAAGGGCACCGGGTGAGAAGATGTAACGCCCCGATCCCGATAATACGGGGACGTCACTGCGACGCATATACGTAGGTTAGATGGTGCCCCCACGTATATACGCTAAGCATAAGTACAACAAGTATCAGAGTATAACACACAGCGTGATATAATCATAAGCCAACATACAAAATAGAAGTACAGAGTTATACAAGTTATGATATACAAAATCACTATACAAGTGTCCTCTATCACAACTCAAGTCCAAAACGATACAAGATACAACCAAAAATACAAAAATGCTCACGTATGGATGGAAATTACGTGAACCAAAAGAAATGTCGGGCGCGATAGGACTAGTGCTGGTCGGCCTGCTCACCAAGATAAGCCCGGTCCTCAGCGGAGGGCTCTACCTCGTCCCAAGCCTCGGAATCTGAATATGCAAATCCAAAGGGTCAAGACATAATACAAGAAATAAAGATAGCCAAGTGGCGACGGAATCATAAGTAGAGGTGATGAAGTAGTGATAACTAATAACAATACATGGCAAGGGATGTAAACTAAATAAGATAAAGGCATATGCAATAAATCTACAATAATGTCTTATTATTATTACTTGTCTTACTGTGATATCTAGCTATGTGACCCAGCGTCCCAGGGCACATAGATCCATATCCTAGTGAAACAAGGTTGTTATTGGAAACAGCGGTTGTATCGACGAACTATGTTTACAGTGTGTCCCGTGCATGCCCGGGACCACGGCCCAGTATTGTTCCGTTGCTTGAAGACGGAACCTGCCGCTAGGCTACAGGAAAGGGACTTATGTATGCCCTTGTCATGACATGAAACAGGAAGGGAGGAAGCACTCCCCTTGGTCCCCTGGAGTACCACAGGTAAGACCGAAATATAGTGCACATCCTAATACCACTGTAAACACGAACACATACCGATATCCGCACATTTCCCCCGAACCCAATGTAAGTTGGTGTATTTTATACAATGTCGGATATATCATGCTTGGTTTTGGAGATAGCATGAAGAAGTGGTGATAATCCATTTTCGACAAGTTATGAAATGCAAATATATAACAACAAGTCATGGATTGATATAATGTACCAACAAATCATGAAGCATGAATAAACAAGATATATCAGGTAACCAGTCATGTAGTACAAGTACACAGTATAAACAAGACTAAAACATGCATATAAATATACTAGGGTAAGTTCAGAATTAAGTGGGAAGAAGTCTGAATTCTGTCCCAGAATTTGGCCTGGCGGTCGACCTCCGGTCGACTGCCGGTCGACTGGGGAAATGAACTGGCGGTTGAGTCCCGGTCGACTGCCGGTCGACCGTACCGAGTGCGAGAGCTCCAGGTTTGGGCCGGTCGACTGCCAGTCGACTGGTCCAAGGCAATTTGTGAAGCCGGTCGAGTCAGCGGTCGACTGCCTGTCGACCGCCCGTTCAAGTCGTGCGGGTTGTGCACATCGGCAGAGTCCCGGTCGACTGCCGGTCGACCGGTCCTCTGGAAATTTCTGCTGTTAGAGCAGAAAATCAGGATTCGTGTGAGTTGGTTATATCAGTGAAAAATTGGGATCTTTACAGCATTAGGGGGCCTGATTTAACATTACAAATACATTAGGACAAGGCCTAGTCTTGGTGATTAACACAATTACATGGAAAGGCTAGATTTGAACTTAAATGACCTAAAAATTAGATTTTTATGTTAGACATATACATAGATCTCTACCCTAAGCATGTGGGGTTGATGATCTAGGTCTTGGTGAGTAAGAACTCACCTGGATTGTCCAATTAGGGCTGGATCTAAGGAAGAAGATGGTGAGGGCTTCAATCTACCCTTGTTCTTGAAGCTAGGGTTGAAGATCTTGCCCTTTGGTGAAGCTTGGAGTGGAGATGGAGGTTCCTTGATGAAGCTTGATGAATCCCTTGTGATCTAGAGGTGAAGATGAAGAGGTTGGGTTCACTTGGAGCTAGGGTTTGTGGAGAGGAAGATGGAGATTTGGGAGAATCCTTCTCTTGGTGAAGAAAATGAGAAGAAAAGGGGTTTAAGTGAAAAGGAAATCCTTATATATGATTTAGAATTTGTAAAGGGAGTGGGATTATGTTGGAAGTGGAGGGCTTTCTTGCAAATGTGTGTGTGTGAGGTGTCCCCTCTCTTGCCACTTGGCTGGCTGTGGGTGAGAGAGAGAGTGAGTGGGGGTAGGTGAGGGTGAGTGGGAAATGAGGTGGCAAGATGAGGTGGAAATGTATTTTGCAATTTTTGGAAAAATGCCCAAAATTCAAGTATTTGGATTGGTCTGGAAATTTTTCCAAAATCAAGAAAAATATTTGAAGACCAATGGTGAAATCCGTTTGAAGAAATACTGTGTAGATTTTTAATTAAAAATCCCAGAAGCAGAAATTTACCGACACCGAAATAATTTTCATAAATTTATAAAATTCTTAGAAAAATAGTATAAGTAGGAAATATGATTCTAAGCAATAAAGTCTAAAGGACTTTCTTGAAATTCCTAACAGATTGGAAGATAAAAAATTCGGAAATTGGTCAGCGGTACTGGCCGACACCGGTTTTTGAAGAAATTCATTTTAATTTCAGAAATTTCTAGAAAATCACATAAAATCTAAAGTATTATAAAATGATGTTTGAAATTAAAATCGGTCAAATACGGATGGTAAATCGGAAGATACGGTCAAAGGGCCGAATACGTAACTAAGTACGTATTCCGGGAAAGGGGTATTACAATCTACCCACCTTACAAAAATTTCGTCCTCGAAATTTCATAAGGTGAAAGATAACAGGAAGAGCAACAGATAGATATGGACACAATGAAAGATAACGGTAAAGACAAGAGTAGAAGGAAAGAGTCTTACCAAATCAAGATGAGAAAAGTTGGGGATAACGCTCCCGGATAACGTCCTCTCGCTCCCAGGTGGCCTCTCCCGGCGCGTGTCTGCTCCAAGACACCAATACCAATGGAATAGCCCTGCTCTTCAGTGTCTTGACACTCTTGTCCAGAATGGCCATCGGCTGTTCTTGGTATGATAGATCCGGTTGCAGCTCTAGCTCGGAATGATCCAGAATGTGGCTGTCGTCCCGGACATACCTCCTCAACTGGGACACATGGAAGACATTATGCACCCCGTCCAAGGATGGTGGTAATGCTAGTCTATAAGACACGTCTCCCACGCGATCCAGGATCTCGAACGGGCCAATATACCTCGGGCTCAGCTTCCCACGAGTACCGAACCGGATAACTCCCCTGGTGGGTGAAATCTTCAAGAACACATGGTCTCCGGTCTGGAACTCCAATGGCCTCCTTAGAGTATCAGCCCAACTCTTCTGCCTACTCTGAGCAGCCCTGAGATGATCTCTGATAACCCTGACCTTCTCTGTAGTCTGCATCAGCATCTCGGGCCCCAATAAACTCCTCTCACCGACCTCCTCCCAGCAAATCGGTGATCTGCACCTCCTCCCATACAATGCTTCGAAGGGAGCCATCTTAATACTGGCCTGATAGCTGTTGTTATATGAAAACTCAGCCAAGTGTAGATGGTCCTCCCAAGATCCTCCAAAGTCCATCATGCAAGCCCTTAGCATATCCTCAAGGATCTGGATGGTCCTCTCTGACTGTCCGTCTGTCTGAGGATGATAGGAAGTACTGAACTTCAGACGAGTTCCCAGACTCTCCTGGAGACTCTCCCAGAAATGAGACCTGAATCTGGAGTCTCTATCTGATACAATACTGACTGGGACTCCATGCAGACGAACAACTACCTTCAGATACTTATCTGCCAGAACCTCTGTCGACTGACCAACCCGGAAGGGTATGAAGTGAGCAGACTTGGTGAGGCGATCAACGATCACCCACACCGCATTGTTACCCTTAGGACTCCGAGGCAATGCCGTCACGAAGTCCATAGTAATGTGCTCCCACTTCCATTCGGGTATCGGCAAAGGTTGAAGAAGTCCAGCTGATCTCTGATGCTCGATCTTTATCTGCTGGCAAACCAAGCACTTGGCGACAAACTGGGCTATCTCCCTCTTCATGGCATTCCACCAAAAGTGCCTCTTCAGGTCCTGGTACATCTTGTTTCCTCCCGGATGTATAGAATAGGCAGAACTGTGTGCTTCCTCCAAAAATCTTCTGTCTGACTTCTCCCTGGGGAACACAAAGTCTACTACCATAACACAAAGCACCATCCGGACGAATACAAATATCTGTCCTCAAACCAGCCCCCACCTGAGTCCTGAATGTCTGCAATCTTGGATCCTCCTTCTGAGCCTCCTTGATCTCCTCTACCAATGAGGACTGGATCTGCAATGCCATAAGCTGCCCTGCCTTATCACCTTCCTGCACCAACCTCAATTCCAATCTGATGAACTCCTGGATCAACTCTTTCTGCTGAGTAAGGCGAACTAGCACTCTGTTTTCCGGCATCCTGCTCAGTGCATCTGGAACGGTATTGACTTTGCCTGGATGATACTGCAAGTCAATATCGTAGTCCGCCATAAGCTCCAACCACCTCCTCTGCCTCATATTTAACTCCTTCTGTGAGAAAATATACTTGAGGCTCTTGTGGTCTGTGTAAATCAACACTTTGTCTCCCAGGAGGTAGTGTCTCCAAATCTTCAAGGCAAACACCACAGCCGCCAACTCCAAGTCATGAGTTGGGTAATTCCTCTCATGAGGCTTCAACTGCCTAGAGGCGTATGCTATGACATGATCATGCTGCATAAGCACACACCCCAGGCCTCTACCCGATGCATCACAGAAAATGACCATCCCTCCCCTTCCTGAAGGGTCCTCAAGATTGGGGCTGAAATAAGCTTCTGCTTCAACTGCTCAAAAGCTGCATCACATTCTCCTGTCCATATGAATCTCTCCCCTTTCCTGGTGAGCCTGGTCAACGGAGCTGCAAGTCTAGAGAAATCCTGGACAAAGCGCCTGTAATATCCGGCTAGTCCAAGAAAACTCCTTATCTCAGACACCGTCTTCGGAACTGGCCAATTCTGCACTGCCTGGACTTTACTAGGATCAACTGAAATCCCTTCTGCTGAAACTATATGTCCAAGGAAGGCTATGCTGTCTAGCCAGAACTCACACTTGCTCCTTTTTGGCATGAAGCTGCTCCTGCTGAAGAGTCTGCAACACGATCCTCAGGTGCTTTGCATGCTCCTCAAAACTCTTGGAATAGATCAGGATGTCATCTATGAACACCACTACAAACTGATCCAGGTAAGGAGAGAACACCCGGTTCATCAGGTCCATAAACACAGCAGGGCATTGGTAACTCCGAAAGGCATCACTAGAAACTCGTAGTGGCCATATCGGGTCCTGAATGCCGTCTTCGGAACATCTTCCTTCTTCACCCTCAGCTGATGGTAACCTGACTGCAAATCTAACTTAGAAAACACACGGGCTCCATGAAGCTGATCAAACAAGTCATCAATCCTGGGTAAGGGATACTTATTCTTGATGGTGACCTTGTTCAACTCCCTGTAATCAATGCAAAGCCTCTTGCCACCATCCTTCTTGTTCGCCAATAGCACTGGAGCTCCCCATGGTGAAGTGCTAGGCCGGATCAATCCCTTGTCCGAATACTCCTGCAGCTGCTTCTTCAGGATCTCCAACTCCGTCGGTGCCATCCTGTATGGAGCCTTGGATATAGGAGCTGTCCCTGGAATAGTATCAATGGAGAACTCCACGATCCTCCCCGGTGGGAGTCCTGAAATCTCAGCAAACACCCCCGGGAATTCATCCCACACTGGCACTCCCTTCAGGACCTCCGAAGTGGTCATCTGAATCTTCTTCTCAGCAGGCTCCACTCCTCCACTAACTGGAACTCCGGCTGATGCGGGATTCTGAAATTGATCTTCCTTCCCCTACAGTCAATCACTGCATGGTACTGACTGAGCCAGGTCATGCCTAAGATCACGTCGTACCCCTTGGTGTCTAGTACGAGCATATCTATGGACAAGACCTTCCCACAAAGTTCTACTGGGCAGTCAGCACAAACTCTAGAAGATAAAACTACCCCATTCCCAGTACTAATCTCCCATCCATGTCTAACAATCTAACAGGAATAGAATGCAATGCCACGAAATGCACGGAGATAAAACAATGCGAAGCACCGGAGTCGAAAAGAGCGAGGACAGGTATGGAATGGACTCTGATGGCACCTGTAATCACCTCTCCTGAAGCTCCAGCCTCTTCTGCTGTCAGGTTGTAGGCCTGACCTCTGCCACGACCAGCTGCTGTCCTGGCTCCCCTCTGCACTGGGCGAGCAACATGTGGTGGTGGAAGGGGAAGAGCTCTCCTCATCACTGGTCCCTGCTGCCTCGGTCCAACTGGCCCTGGTAGTGCCTTCTGCACATACTGCCCCTGAGGTACCGGCAAGGTTTGGGTAGCAAACCCCACTCTCCTGTGCGGGCAGGTCTCCACTGCATGGTCTCGAGCTCCACAGATCAGCACCAACCGTTTGCCCTCCGCAATTCTGCTGAGTGTGTCTGGCTTCTGGCAGAAGTTGCAAATAAGACCTGGTCGAGCCGTCTGGTATGGAACTGCTCTGAACGGCTGTCTGGCCTGGATCTTCGCTGCCCTGGACGGTCCTCCTCTGCCCACCGGCACAAACGGCCTTTTCAAGGCCTGGTTCTCCTGCTTCCTCTGAAAACCACGCTCCACTTCTCGAGCGATAGAGAGAACTTCAGCATAGGTCTTCAACTACTGTGGCATCAGAAACATCTGGATCTCCATCTGCAGACCCTGCTGGAACCGGCTTGCCCTCTTCTCCTCATCAGCCACCATGTATGGGGCGAAGCGACTCAGCCTGAGGAATTCTGCCGCATACCCATCTACTGTCTTATCCCCTGCTGAAGCCGGATGAACTGCTCCTCCATGTCCTTCTGAGCAGTGGCGGGGAAGAAACGACTGTAGAAGCTCTTGGAGAAGGTATCCCAGGAAATAGGCTTCTTCAAGCGAGCCTCCTCTGCAAGCCACCAAGTCCGAGCAATGTCCTTCAGCTGGATCTTTGCTACCTCCACTTGGCTCTCCTTGGGCACCCTGGCGGCGTTCAGTAGATCGGTGGTGTCCACTAACCACTGCTCAGCCTCCAAAGGCCTCTCGACTCCTGAGAAGGTAGCCGGTTGTAGCCGCCGGAAATCTGAGATATTCCCCGGCTTCTGCTCCTTCGGGGCTGCTAACTCCTGCCTGAGGAGTTCAGTCTGCTGCTGATGGATCTCCACTTGCTGCTGCTGGGTCTCCATCATAGCCCGAATGATGCTCAGGACATCAACCTGCTCTCCTCCCGCGGGTCCATCCGGGACTTGCCCGACATTGTTACGACCCGAACGTCTCTCCATACCGAAAGGGATAAGATCTGGAATTGGAATCAAGGAAGGAATTAGGATACGAAGGAATTGATCAATTGAAGGAATCAAGATGGACTTATAACTTTGTACATTGCAGTTGGCATAAGCAAATCGTTAGAATTTGCCACTTGGTTGTACTTTTAGGTCTGAGAGCCTAGGCTCTGATACCAACCTGTACGCCCCGATCCCGATAATACGGACGTCACTGCGACGCATATACGTAGGTTAGATGGTGCCCCCACGTATATACGCTAAGCATAAGTACAACAAGTATCAGAGTATAACACACAGCGTGATATAATCATAAGCCAACATACAAAATAGAAGTACAGAGTTATACAAGTTATGATATACAAAATCACTATACAGTGTCCTCTATCACAACTCAAGTCCAAAACGATACAAGATACAACCAAAAATACAAAATGCTCACGTATGGATGGAAATACGTGAACCAAAAGAAATGTCGGGCGCGATAGGACTAGTGCTGGTCGGCCTGCTCACCAGGTAAGCCCGTTCCTCAGCGGAGGGCTCTACCTCGTCCCAGCCTCGGAATCTGAATATGCAAATCCAAAGGGTCAATACATAATACAAGAAATAAGAATAGCCAAGTGGCGACGAATCATAAGTAGAGGTGATGAAGTAGTGATACTAATAACAATACATGGCAGGGATGTAAACTAAATAAGATAAAGCATATGCAATAAATCTCAATAATGTCTTATTATTATTTACTTGTCTTACTGTGATATCTAGCTATGTGACCCCGCGTCCCAGGGCACATAGATCCATATCCTAGTGAAACAAGGTTGTTATTGGAAACAGCGGTTGTATCGACGAACTATGTTTTACAGTGTGTCCCGTGCATGCCCGGGACCACGGCCCAGTATTGTTCCGTTGCTTGAGACGGAACCTGCCGCTAGGCTACAGGAAAGGGACTTATGTATGCCCTTGTCATGACATGAAACAGGAGGGAGGAAGCACTCCCCTTGGTCCCCTGGAGTACCACAGGTAGACCGAAATATAGTGCACATCCTAATACCACTGTAAACACGAACACATACCGATATCCGCACATTTCCCCCGAACCCAAGTAAGTTTGGTGTATTTTATACAATGTCGGATATATCATGCTTGGTTTTGGATATAGCATGAAGAAGTGGTGATAATCCATTTTCGACAAGTTATGAAATGCAAATATAACAACAAGTCATGGATTGATATAATGTACCAACAAATCATGAAGCATGAATAAACAAGATATCAGTTAACAGTCATGTAGTACAAGTACACAGTATAAAACAAGACTAAAACATGCATATAAATATACTAGGGTAAGTTCAGAATTAAGTGGGAAGAAGTCTGAATTCTGTCCCAGAATTTGGCCTGGCGGTCGACCTCCGGTCGACTCCGGTCGACTGGGGAAATGAACTGGCGGTTGAGTCCCGGTCGACTGCCGGTCGACCGTACCGAGTGCGAGAGCTCCAGGTTTGGGCCGGTCGACTGCCAGTCGACTGGTCCAAGGCAATTTGTGAAGCCGGTCGAGTCAGCGTCGACTGCCTGTCGACCGCCCTTTCAAGTCGTGCGGGTTGTGCACATCGGCAGAGTCCCGGTCGACTGCCGGTCGACCGGTCCTCTGGAAATTTCTGCTGTTAGAGCAGAAAATCAGGATTCGTGTGAGTTGGTTATATCAGTGAAAAATTGGGATCTTTACAGCATTAGGGGGCCTGATTTAACATTACAAATACATTAGGACAAGGCCTAGTCTTGGTGATTAACACAATTACATGGAAAGGCTAGATTTGAACTTAAATGACCTAAAAATTAGATTTTTATGTTAGACATATACATAGATCTCTACCCTAAGCATGTGGGGTTGATGATCTAGGTCTTGGTGAGTAAGAACTCACCTGGATTGTCCAATTAGGGCTGGATCCAAGGAAGAAGATGGTGAGGGCTTCAATCTACCCTTGTTCTTGAAGCTAGGGTTGAAGATCTTGCCCTTTGGTGAAGCTTGGAGTGGAGATGGAGGTTCCTTGATGAAGCTTGATGAATCCCTTGTGATCTAGAGGTGAAGATGAAGAGGTTGGGTTCACTTGGAGCTAGGGTTTGTGGAGAGGAAGATGGAGATTTGGGAGAATCCTCTCTTGGTGAAGAAAATGAGAAGAAAGGGGTTTAAGTGAAAAGGAAATCCTTATATATGATTTAGAATTTTGTAAAGGGAGTGGGAATATGTTGGAAGTGGAGGGCTTTCTTGCAAATGTGTGTGTGTGAGGTGTCCCCTCTCTTGCCACTTGGCTGGCTGTGGGTGAGAGAGAGAGTGAGTGGGGTAGGTGAGGGTGAGTGGGAAATGAGGTGGCAAGATGAGGTGGAAATGTATTTTGCAATTTTTGGAAAAATGCCCAAAATTCAAGTATTTTGGATTGGTCTGGAAATTTTTCCAAAAATCAAGAAAAATATTTGAAGACCAATGGTGAAATCCGTTTGAAGAAATACTGTGTAGATTTTTAATTAAAAATCCCAGAAGCAGAAATTTACCGACACCGAAATAATTTTCATAAATTTATAAAATTCTTAGAAAAATAGTATAAGTAGGAAATATGATTCTAAGCAATAAAGTCTAAAGGACTTTCTTGAAATTCCTAACAGATTGGAAGATAAAAAATTCGGAAATTGGTCAGCGGTACTGGCCGACACCGGTTTTTGAAGAAATTCATTTTAATTTCAGAAATTTCTAGAAAATCACATAAAATCTAAAGTATTATAAAATGATGTTTGAAATTAAAATCGGTCAAATACGGATGGTAAATCGGAAGATACGGTCAAAGGGCCGAATACGTAACTAAGTA
>JAVJIF010030316.1:0-123243 GCA_038442645.1 Agave tequilana
GCTACCAATAAACCCCTTATGGATGGGGTGTGCCCCACATGGAGGCGGTTCCGACATGCATTTGGTCATGCGCCTCTATAATGGGATTTTCCCACTTGAAGGCTACGAGAACCCCCCAGGGATGGGGCGTGCCTCATACAGCGACGATTCTGACATCTGTCCACCCCGATGATAGGTTTTTCCCTTCTCGAGGCTGACATACGATTCTCCGCTGCTGGGATGTGCCCCACTCAGAGGATCACGTCTGTACACTCCTAGATGAGAGGTACCCCGTGTGAAAGTATTAATGCAGACCTTGACGTACGTCCATCCATACACCCCGATGATGGGATTTCCCCCACTCGAAAGCGATTTTGCTACTTTGCTGACGGGATGTGCACCAACTCGGAGAATCGCGTCTGTACAGTTGTTACGCCCCACTTTCCAAAATAATTGTAGCGGGACCGCGACGAGAGTCGGCGACACCTATCCACAAGAAAAATACCCATGTATACACGCCAAGCCTCAGTACAGGAGAATACATACAATATACATAATTATTTCAGTATTACATAAGTACAAGAATACCTACAAAAAGGGGTCAGTGACCATGATAGATATGAAACATGAATAAATAAAAAGTACTGACAAAATAATAAAAATATCTTTGAATAATAAAGGTAACGGTTCTCCTAACAATATTCCAGGAAACATCAAGTATCACGATATCTCGTATACCCAACCTGTGCAATCCCAAGAAACATCAAGTATCACGATACCTTGTGCATCCAACCTGTGCATGCAAATTCAAGATCATTAGAAAGCGATCCAGTTAGTGGTAAATAAAGGAAACAGTAATATATACAATAATAGTAGTACAATCACGATATATATAATACATATTTAACTACCAATGATTATATAATATATTAACAATCGATAAATTATACAAGGGTTATTTTAGCACTATAACGTTATTAATGTCTAACATGTTACAATGGGATTACCTTTACGATATTATACAAAACATGATTAAAACAATAATTATATATTACTCAAAAATTTTTATATATATGTAATATGAGTTAAGATATATAATTTAATTATACATTAATAAAGTCAGTTTATGTTATTACATGTATCAAGTCTTACTTCTATTATATTTATTATTTATACTAATAGTACAGTACCATGACAGTATAGTGATAACAAATATAAACATATATACATGAAATAAGTAGAAGTAATCCCAGCATAGTACAAATGTGTCTACAGAGAATACAAGAAACAGAGAATACATGAGATGTAGAGTTTTCGTGTAGATGTGTGACACCCCGATCTCGAGGGTATGGAAATGTCATTACGATGTATATACGCAGGTCGAAAATACCCTCACGTATATATGCTAAGCACCAGTACAGAGAAGAATCAGAGTGCGAAAGCACAGTGGTAATATACATTCCAACAGAAAAGTACAAGTACATGGTTATCACAGAGAGTGATACAATATTACAGAATATTACATCACCAGAACATACAAAGAATATAATATATGAAGAGATATATAAAAGCTGAGAGGTGCTCACGAGCAACAAGAGGGGTCTCGAGAACCAACAGGGGAGGAACTGGGAGGAAGAGCTGCGACGATGATCCAATCTTTTGCTGCACTCCGATGGTAACAGAAGGATCCGCTGCGCACTCTAATCAGCTACAACAAGGCCACCATAGTCCATACTCTAAGATCTGGACATGAGGATCCATGGTTGTTTGCAATCCCAAGAGTACATATAATAAAGCCAAATGGCGTGTATAACAGGCACACGTGTACATGATCAGGTGATGTGGTAATACATGCAGGTACAAGCAATAATAAGTAACATGAGGGAAATTAAAGGAACGACAGTAAATCATGTATGTCGATGAATCTGAAACTGAAAACATGCATAGAAGGCAGTATGAAGAGCATAGGTACATATAAACATGCGGTAAATAAGTTAAACATGCGGTATGGACAAAACAAGTTATACAAGTTCAGATTATGGATTTACGGGACTGATACATCAAGGGTATAATTCAAATAAGAAACCCTCATTTTATATACCACATATCTCATGTCGCCATCGTCTTAGTTTATACAACTTGAGTTTACCCTAAGAGTAACAGAACTATAGTGTGTCCGGAATAATTATCATATGTCATAAAGTAAGGTGTCAACTCAGAGTATAACACTATAACTAGAATATAAAGGTGTTGCATTTTAATTTATCCAATAATAATAATCAGTGCCATTTGATATTTCAATCACCTCCCTACCAGCGTCTCACATCACCGATAGTCTATACTAGAGTTCGCACTCCGTAGAACACGTACCTGGATCTGATATGTGAGTACCAGGACCTGAACAAAGGAGAGACCAAATATCACACGTTCGTAATATTATTACTGTTTTATGTTATTCATCCGATCCATATGCTTTTGTATGTGCTACTGGCACACATACATCCACTTATGAATAAGACGAGTTATTATTTGAAAACTGATAAATCTGATGGCTCATATTTATAGTGGGTCCCGTCTTTGCCGGGACTAGCTTAGGAGTACAGGCTACTGCTTCCAGGAACTTATCATTACGTGTCCCACACGATACTTCAGATTCAGGCTACTGCTTCTGGGGACTTATCATTACGCGCCCCACACGATACTTCAGATTCAGGCTACTGCTTCCGGGGACTTATCATTACGTTCCCCACACGGTATTTCAGAAATCACCACTATTATAAATATGACATCATATCGGTGTCCATCAGTTTCCTCCACCCCAGTATAAGTTGAGTACTTTATTATATATGTTGCCCAAAGCTAATGTCCATAAGATGTATACAGTAATCCAATAACCATGATTATCCAATTACAGAGATTAACAGGAGTATAATATCAGGAGTCTCCCTGTTACAGGGGTTCAGGAATACAGGAGTTCAGGAGTACAAGAAATCAAGAGTACCAGAAGTCTGATAACAGTATAATAATCATGTCAAGTCTCCGTAAAAGTGATAGTCATGAATATGCAATATAATACAGGTGCCAGGAATAATAGTAACCAGTCAGGTGTCACAATATCAGGCCAAGTGTACTAGTACTAGGTGATAGCATGTCAAGTGTATGATAGCATGTCAAGTGTGTAATAGCATGTCAAGTACCGGTGTCGGTTATCAAGGGTCAAGTAAAACATGGCAAGTATCAGTGTCAGATATCAAGTGTCAAATATAGCATGACAAGTACCGGTGTCAGATATCAAGTATCAAATATAGCATGGCAAGTACCGGTGTCAGATATCAAGTGTCAAGTATGGCATGGTAAGTACTGGTGTATACTTGTCAGGATCAGGTAACTAAAATATCAGTGAGAGTCACAACATCAAATATCAGGTATCAACTGGTCACGTAACATGGTACAAGAGAATGGTATAAGCATTTCAAATTCTTCACAACCATATTTATAACAATAATAAATTTATTTTTTAATTAGTCATGCGAAGCCAGTGAAGTGGGAGCAGATCTAGGCATACCAGGTATAATACCGGTTCGACAAAGTATAATAACGACCGACAGCTATTTATAAAACATGATAATTTTAGAAATCACTTATATAACATGTATCAACTTGCATAAAGAGACATCATATATTAAAAGTAAGATAATACTTATTAGACATGAAATGATGGTAATAAAGCAAGAAATGTACTCGCCTAATACCGGAACGAAATACCAAGTAAAACCTGAGAAAATTTGCGAACACGTGCGAGCAAGCTATTAGCCCATACTATGTATATAAATACATATAATTATATATATAATATTATTAGAGAAAATAAGGGAGGGGAGAGAGAGAGGATTAGTTAGAGAGAGAAAAAGAGTATTTTGTTGGAATTGTTAAAATAAGAAAAAGGAAAAGTGGAAAAAGGAAAGAAAGAATTAAAGAAATAAAGAAGGGTATGATGGAAAATATAGAGATGTAAATAGGGGTTAAGGAGGGGGATAGAAATAGAAAGGGAGAAAAAGGAAAGAATTAAAAGAAAGAAGAAAAGAAGAATGAAAGAAAGAAGAAAAGGAAAAAGAAAAGGAGGGGGGAGGGGTGGCCTGCGGCCGGCCGACGAGGAGGGGGCGGCGGCCTGGGCCAAAGGAAAGGAGGTGGGGGGTTGTTGGTGTGTTTTGTTTGGTTTTGGTGGTGGTGGTGGTGGTGTGGTTGGTGGTGATGGTGGTTGTGGTGGTTGTGGTTGTTGTTGGAGGTGGTGGAGTTAGAGGAGTAGGAGGAGGTGATGATGGGGCGATTGGAGTGGTGGAATTGGAGATGGTGGTAAATTTTGGAGAAGGAGAGGAACTGGTGGGAATGGTTTTAGTTGAAATTGGAGATGGTGGAGTGATGGTTGGATGAAAAGGAGGTAGTGGAGTGGAGAGGGGGTGTGGGGGAGGTGGTGGCCGGTGGCTAGGGGCTGCGGCGGCGATGGTGGGAAGTGGTTTGGTTTTGGTTGAATAAGATGGAGTTAAAATGAAAATGGAAATGAAGGAGAAAGAAGGGGGTTTTAATGGAGAGGAGGAGGAAAGGAAATGATGAAAGGGGATGGGGAGAGATGGGCTATAGCAATAGCCAATCATGCTCTGGCTGGGGCTGCTGCTGGCGGCTGCGGAGGAGGCGCACAGGGTACGGGGGTGGAGTGAAGGGGAAGAAAAGAAAAGAAAAAAAGAAGAAAATTAAAGGAAAGGAAAAATAAGGAAAAAGATAAGAAATAATAAAAAATTTATTATAAATAATTAATTTATCAGAATATCCTAGGAGTATAAAGTAGGGGAGTGGAGAAGGAAAAAGTAAGAAAGAAAATGTCAGTAAATATATTATTATTTTAATAGGGCAAAATTCGACAGTTTCAGAAACATTCTAAAAAATTCTCAAAATAATAAATATTATTTTAAGTTTCCTGATAAAATCGGATTCAATAAATTCAATTAATTTTCAAATTAAAAAAATTCTAGAATCTTCCGCGATACCGGCCGACACCAGAATCGGTGAAATTTTGATAATTTAGAAAAATACCAAAAATATATTTAATTAGAAAATGAAATTTTAAGTAGTAACATGAAAGCCATTTCTAAAAATTTAATCCCATTTGAAAACTAAATATCTCGGAATCAGTCAGCGATGCCGACCGACACCGGTTTTGGAGATTTTACAAAAAATTCTGAAAAATCTCAAACATGAAAAATCTAAAATATTAGAAAGTAGTGTTTGAAACTTAAATTGATCAAATTAGACTACCAGAAAGGTCAAATCGGGCGGTATACTGGTATCGGGTTCTCGGTCCGATTCAGGGCTGACTCTAAGACTGAGAATCTAGATCCGATGCCAAAAACATGAGAAATCACAACTTAAAACAAATACTGAAAAATTGGAACAATAGGGTTAAAAAATCAGGACACATATCTGGGTACGTATCCCGGGAACAGGGTGCTACAACATGAATAGTGTGTCTATGGAGAATACATTAAATACAAAGTATACATGTGACATGATGGTAAATAAAATAACAAAAAGTGTAACAAATATATATGGACAATTATATATGTGTCGAGTATGTCATGTGGTTTATATAATAATAACAATCAGTATCGCCTGATATTTTAATCATTCTCTTCCAGTATCTCATACCACTGGCAGTTCATACTGGAGCACGTACTCTAGATGAAGCTATCCGAACTTGGCATACAGATACCATTATCCGAACGAGAGAGTGACCAAATAACAAGCATTCTCGATGTCACTATTGTTTATACTATTTTATTATGTTAATTTGAAACTCAAAGGTTGAAGAGCTTAATCAGGTGGGTGTATCCCGTGCATTCCCGGGATCACGTTCTTAAATAATTCCCTGGCTGCTGAGACCAGGTCCGACCCACTAAGGCGAAACAGTAACGAGAAATAAGATCAATCAGAAGCCAGCACTACTACATCCCCTCCAGTGGGACTAACAATGGATACAGATAATCACTTGATAAGATCTAGTCAACCGTCCAACTTTTCCCAACCCCATGTTATATTTATTATATTTAATCTACATAGTATATTAAGAACAATAACAAATGATTATAGCATGTGTAAGGTTAACGGGACATGTATAGGATAATAGAAGGCATGCGACCCATAAGATGTGAAACTCTAGAGGTGGCCCCCAGGGATTCATGAACAAGATAACAAGATATCATGATAACATGAGGTATAATATCCGTATGGCACTTTGCTCTGCACATCTTAGATCAGTTACTGGTATGTCCCAGTAATAAGATTATTATATTGATATCAATATCAGAAATAAAAACAGTAATGTACTATATTAAACAGTCATGTAACAGGAATAAAGGAGTAACAATAATCCATGTAATAGGAGCAGTGCTCCATGCAATAGAAATATTGAAATAATCAAAGCATGTATACAAGTGAATCTATGCGACAAACATATGCAATCACAATGTAGAGTACCCGTGTAATGATGATACAAATACGTGAAATACAAGTGTAGCGTATCCGTGTAATAGGTGATACAGGTACATGAAATAACAATGTTCAATGTATTAAATGTCTACTGAAATAACAATGCCCAGTGTACTAGCGTGTCCATGTAACGGTGATACTAATACATGTAAGCTATATTAATGTCCACAAACATAACGTAATAATGTTCAGTGTATCAGTGGTTAGTCAAGTAACGGGACAGTGTCAGGGTGATAGATGTAACATGGATATATATCAATATATCTACAGACATATCAGTATTTGCTATACCACTTTTATGTTATTATTGTGATCGATATCATAAAGTAATTATAACAATTACTTATTTTTAAACTCTTCATAATTATTTTAATAATTATTAATTTAGTTATTATTATGAATTTTTTTATTCATTGTTTTATAATCACTCAACATATATAAATGATTCATCTACATGTTTATCGTAAAGCAAGAATTAACATAATATATTAGTAACTGCTAACACAACTGTATTTTTAGTAATTTACTATTTATATGATTTATGGAGCAATGCTCATGATTTAAACAAATTAATAACTCTAATTTATTTAACATGAGACATATAATTTAAAAAAAAAACACTCACATATATTTTAATTACAGTAATTAAAGTTTTATTTGTCTCTATTATAATAAATGGTAGAGATGAGAACTTGGAATTTGAAGAGTGAAGTGGTGGGTGGAGATTTTATTGGAATTAGAAATGGTGAGGTGGCATGAATTTAGACAACTTGAGGATTAGAGAGTGAGGCCAAGTGGCACCTTAGAGTTTTTATATTTTATATAAATGGTTATACATTGGGAAAATGAGTAAAAGAATTTCATTTTTTTCTTTTCACACAAACTCTCTTTCTCCCCTTCCCCATTTTTTCCTCCATCACTCAGATGCAGATCTGAGAGATGGAAGCCACCAAAAATCCACCATAAAATAAACTATAATCCACCAATAATTCAAGTCAATTCCTTCTTCTTCATCTCCATCTCCTTTTCTCCCCCCTCTTTATCTTTCAATCTCTTTCCTCTCTTCCCCCCTCTTGGCTCTGGAGGTGGCCAGCAGAACCGGTGGCGCCAGAGGCACTGGTGGCAAGCCAGCAGGATAGGTGGTGGTGTCCGACCCAAGTAGAGGAGAAGGGTAGAGGAAGGAAGAGGGGGGTGCGACAGCAGCCAAGGCTGCTGCTGCCGCTGGTCTGGATCTCGCCCAGGCGCGCGACGGCGCGCAAGCGGCGCATAGCGGCGCGCGAGTGGGCAGCGAGGCGGCGCAACAGCGACATGCAAGGCCACACTGGGCGTGTGCGAGTGGCATCATGGACCCAATCGTACGGAGGAGGTGAGGGAGGCTTTGTCTTGGCCCAATTTTACTTCAATTCCAATTCTGAAATTATTTCTTGAGCATGATCATACTTTGTTTCATGAAGCAACTTGAGAGTTTTATTTGCCATCTATACTCACTATTATGATTTTGGACTCATCAGATGACTCATAGCAATCATTTTGTTGATTGTTATAATCATAATCATTGTTACATTTCACCTGGACATGATATAAAGAGTAGTTCCTGATATTTACATGTAGTGTATTTAGAGCTCAAACAAATCTTGAAAATGTAAGGGTAACAAATTTATCTCTTATCTATCTCTGAACCTGCAAGCTTGATGTGGAGATCACTCCCTAAACCCTTTTTCTTTGAGATTCTGACCTCCTTGCGAGGGAGATTTCTGGATCTATTTCCTGAATTTTCTTGAAAGAAAAAAAACATTTTGAATCAATTAATTGTTGTAGTTATAGCTTTAATTTCGTCTTTTTGGTTGTTTTAGATGATTTTTGTGGAGGTCGTTATAGTTGGGTTGTTAGACAACGAAGAAGAGCTAGGTTGTGAAGTTAAATTAGTCAAAAACCATTATATAATTGACTTTCATTATGGTTGCAAATATGAGTATTGGAGTTGAGATAATTAGGGTGGTTAGCTAGTTAATTATTGAGAAGGTAAGAGAGAGAGAGAGAGCAATTGTTGAATTGCCAGTTTCGGTATCTATAGTTCATAATTCTTGTGTGCGCGCGCGCGCGCGGCTATATATCAATTATCATCAAAACAAACTTGGATCAAATTAATAGATCATAAGTCAATAAGACCTGTTTGTGTAGGCTAGCGAACCAATGTGGAACAACAATTGCTAAATGAGGAAATCGTTTGAAAATGGATGAGGTAATTATACAACTTAATGACAAGTATATAAATATAAATATATACATATTGAACTGATTAGGAAGGGGCAAAACTTGTGGAAGTACGGTTGTGATATGAACAATTGATTCATTCCTTATAAATTGTTTACCACTTTCTTTATTGGTCTTCGTTTGGTACATGCAATCCTTTTTGTACGAATTGCCTCGTGTCCTAATACATATCAATGGTAAATTAGCGTATGCGATAAAGGAAACAAATACGAGATCAAAAATTGAACAATATATGCATCTTATGCTATGTTTATGCGGACTTAACTTAGTGTGTGATCAATGTTTCCTGTTACACTTTAGTCATTGTGAATCATATCTTTAGTCGTTCGTTCTCGAGAGATTGAATTGGTTAATAGGAATCATTTACCTTGCCTCGAACTAATTGACTTTTTGTTCATTTTCAAGAATTTGAGAATGTCGACCTTTCTTCTTCTGGGAAAGTCAGAAGTATTTCTATTTCATCATATGAGCTAATTCATTAATACAAGAATTAACGTAAACTTTTGTCCAATTTTTCCAAGGACAAGTCATGGGTAGTAACTGTGTGAAGAGTACTCATATTGGTAGTTCCCGCAAGAGTGTTGGTCCTTGTCACCTTACCTGGAGCTAAATTTCAAAATATAATCTCAGTGTTCCATAACATTTTTGTTTGCGGATGTGAACTAAATCTTTACGTCATGTTGAGTGATGTTGATAATATCCTAATGTAAAAGAATTAGTATCTAATCCTTCTAAGTGGTTGACCTTTATCAGTCATGTTGTGTTTAGTTCCCTTCTTGACTGAACAGACTTGGCACAATAATTGGCTACTCTTGTGGTATATTCTAAAACAATTGGGGACTTGACCTGTTATCTCAGAAGTCTATACTCATCAAATCTCGTTATATTATACTTGAAATAGGATAGGTAAACTGTAGTATTGAGTTCTGAGTTCCAAATCTGGACAATAAGGTTGACTAACAGATAATCATGATGATATTCCTAGCGATTGTTATCACAGACGAAGGTTTTAGGGCTAACTAAAAAGATAGGACTTAACTTCACGTAAGCCCAGGTAGCAGATGGGATAAAACGGTAGGATGTAGAAATTGAAGGGACTTTTTTATGCAAACTATGAAGACCACTAAAGGAGTGTCATCATGTCTCAAGATGAGTCGAATTACAAGTGTTGTAGGCATTCCTTCTATTCCATGAGAATTTTGGTTACTAACTTTGACATATGTGTTTCTCTAGTTTGGGTTCACTTTCACTAGTGATCAAAGAATTATATGTATTTTTCAAATTACAGTCGAACTATAATAGCAGTTTAATAGATTAAATCTTTTGTTTCTACATGCAGGTTAACCTTTTTGAATCCATCCTATAGCATTAAATTCTTGGATTCATCATTCTCCTCTATTTTACTTATCCACTTACTTCAGGAATAGATGTAAATTTTAATTTATATTAATATCGAACCAAACCCTGACAACCGAATGGGTAAGTAGTAAAATACAACATTGGTAATTATTTCATGTATATAAGATGGTTACGTGTGTAATTTTGGAAGTTAAATTAAAGCATATGTCAGTAAACAAATGTTTACTCTAATTATAATCGAATTATATGAAATTGGAATGGGTAATAGACTTGTATGTGAGGTTAATTGTCGCGATTAATAATCATTACACTAAGTAATTACCTGAATATATCGGATGAGCCGGTTATTACCATACACTAATATCGATTGATCCTACGATGCGTGTGTACTGGTAATTGTATGAACTTGAATGTGGTTGATATATTGGTGATATATATATATATATATATATATATATATATATATATATATATATATATATATATATATATATATAATTGTATATATAATTGTATGAACTTGAATGTGGTTGATATATTGGTGATATGGTTGATATATTGGTGATATATATATATATATATTATATATATATATATATATATATATATATATATATATATATATATATATAATTGTATGAACTTGAATGTGGTTGATATATATATATATATATATATATATATATATATATATATATATATATCAACCACATTCAAGTTCATACAATTATATATATATATATATATATATATTATATATATATATATATATATATATATATATATATATATATATATATATATTATATTCAAATTCAGTGAATCATGTGTATTTCTTTGGTAATAGAATTTACAAAATGGAAAGCAACTATAGTAATCAGTTGATATTCATACCATTGGTTGATATTCATATCATGGGTAAATTGGTTATACTCTTTGTGTATGTATATATACGTCTGTTGCTTTCATGCGCATTGGAGGAAGGGGCCAGGCGGGAGCCGGTAGGAGGGGAAAGACGGTGATATTGTTTTATATATTTATATATATGGAGGAAGGGGCCGGGCGGGAGCCGGTAGGAGGGGAAGACGGTGATATTGTTTTATATATTTATATATAGAGAGGAAGGGGCCAGACGGGAGCTGGTAGGAGGGGAAAACGGTGTTATTGGTTTATTTATCTATATTTTTACGGAGGAAGGGGCCGGGCGGGAGCCGGTAGGAGGGGAAGACGGAGAATTTCACCCTTCACGTGTGAATTGTACATGCATATGAATAATGAAGAATGTGTATCTTATTAAATATGACATGTGAATGTTGCAAAGTGTAATGTGATAATGTGATATGTGAAGTATGATATATGATGACGTGATCACAAGTACGTTTGTAATAATTGTATTATCTGATTGGATAAATTTATAATTATGAAAGTGTGATCATGGTTGGCGCACTCCGTGCATGATATATGAGATATGTGTGATACATGTGAATACATAAGATGAACTTGATAATAAATTATAATTAATTGAGAAAAGACTACGAAATTCATAGATCCTATAGTATGTATATTGGAAATTTAGAAAGTCAAAGGAAACCAGTGACCTTCAAAGTCTCACCATCCTTGGAGATTTAGAGATATTTATACTGACTGTTATATTATGGAATATCACCGATTTCCTATTTTTATCGTCCTTTCAGATTTGCCCTTATTACTTGGATAATCTTATTCATATCATTGAGTTGTATATCATTCAACGATTTTCTTGTTTGACTCTACTCACTGAGCTGTCGAGCTCACTCCCCCCACAGATTGATATATTTGCAGGTTGCGTTGAGGCGGGGGCCCGTTTTAAGCTGCGTGGAGTTCATTTTGGCTCAATCTGTTCTCTTTATATGTAATCTAATAATGTTGTATTTCTTGAGTATTTGTGCTTATAATTGGTATGTGTTGGATGTGGGATATATAGTTGATCTTGTGTGCGTGTCTATAGATGTTGAAGTAAATTCATTTTGAGTTGACAACCGAGATAGTTTTACTGGTTTGTGACATTGAGATATGTGCTATCAAGGATGTATTATTGAGCTAATTGTGATGATCATGATAAGTTAGAGTATATGTAATTCTGCATTATTTTGTGGATGCCGAGAAAGGTACTCTTGAGCTTATATTATGTTTTCACATATGTAGGCGATGCCAAGCCGAAATTGTATTATTTCATTGCGTGGATGATTGTTGAGTTGATATATATGCATTTGGATTGAGATATGCCACGTGGGTTGAGGTGGATATAGGTTGTATTTGGAACAAGTGACAAATACAGAAGAGATGCTGCAAAAATTTTAAAGAAATTGGATATGATTATGATAATCTATTGAGTAATAAAGATGTTGTGTTAATTGCAGATAATCAGAATCTGGGGTCGTTACAGTTGGTATCAGAGCGTAGGATATTGAATAATAGACTTAGAATAATTATAGTAGAAAGAGGATTGGATTGGTATGATCGATATGCATAGTTAAGTTTTGTATGTATGTGATAATGTTGTTGATATGGTTGGTTTAGGGGGGTAGGAGTTCTTGCGTGTATGATTAATCCCGAAGCGCGGGATATTTGGTCACTGCCTTATGTTCGGATTATGGTACCCACATGCCATAATTTGGATGTGCTCTGCTAGGGGTGTGGCCCTCAGTATGAGCTGCCAGTGGTATGTGACACTGGAGTAAGGGAATGATTAAAATATCAAGCGAGTCAAGATTAATTTGGATCGTAAGGACATATTATAGAGTTGATCAAGAGATAATGAATTTCGAGGTGAATGATTGAGAAAGATATTGCATCAAAGAAGAGATTTATGATATGCAGGATAAATGTGAAAAGTTTATACTTACTCATCTTAGGTACCAAGTTTCGAGGGCGAAACTTTTGTAAGGGGGGTAGAACTGTAACACTCCAATTTTAAAACCCCGAATTAATATTCAAATTCTTGATTTAAAGAGATTACACAGATTATTATGGGTGATTATTGAATTAAGTAACATAAATAAATAATTAATATTAATTATATATTGGAGGAAAAAATGAAAGTGAAATAATGTTGGATAGTTATGAATACAAGGATATGGATATTGTGTATATATACATGAATGTGGGGTATATGTATATATGTATAATGGTATTTCATGGGAAGATACAAATCAAATAATAATAAATCAAATAAGTGGAAAATAAAGTTTTATTTGTCTCTATTATAATGAATGGTAGAGATGAGAACTTGGAATTTGAAGAGTGAAGTGGTGGGTGGAGATTTTATTGGAATTAGAAATGGTGAGGTGGCATGAATTTAGACAACTTGAGGATTAGAGAGTGAGGCCAAGTGGCACCTTAGAGTTTTTATATTTTATATAAATGGTTATACATTGGAAAATGAGTAAAAGAATTTCATTTTTTTCTTTCACACAAACTCTCTTTCTCCCCCTTCCCCATTTTTCCTCCATCACTCAGATGCAGATCTGAGAGATGGAAGCCACCAAAAATCCACCATAAATAAACTATAATCCACCAATAATTCAAGTCAATTCCTTCTTCTTCATCTCCATCTCCTTTTCTCCCCCCTCTTTATCTTTCAATCTCTTTCCTCTCTTCCCCCCTCTTGGCTCTGGAGGTGGCCAGCAGAACCGGTGGCGCCAGAGGCACTGGTGGCAAGCCAGCAGGATAGGTGGTGGTGTCCGACCTAAGTAGAGGAGAAGGGTAGAGGAAGGAAGAGGGGGTGCGACAGCAGCCAAGGCTGCTGCTGCCGTTGGTCTGGATCTCGCCCAGGCGCGCGATGGCGCGCAAGCGGCGCATGGCGGCACGCGAGTGGGCAGCGAGGCGGCGCAACAACGACATACAAGGCCACACTGGGCGTGTGCGAGTGCATCATGGACCCAATCGTACGGAGGAGGTGAGGGAGGCTTTGTCTTGGCCCAATTTTACTTCAATCTAAATTCTGAAATTATTTCTTGAGCATGATCATACTTTATTTCATGAAGCAACTTGAGAGTTTTTATTTGCCATCTATACTCACTATTATGATTTTGGACTCATCAGATGACTCATAGCAATCATTTTGTTGATTGTTATAATCATAATCATTGTTGCATTTCACCTGGACATGATATAAAGAGTAGTTCCTGATATTTACATGTAGTGTATTTAGAGCTCAAACAAATCTTGAAAATGTAAGGGTAACAAAATTTATCTCTTACCTATCTCTGAACCTGCAAGCTTGATGTGGAGATCACTCCCTAAACTCTTTTTCTTTGAGATTCTGAACTCCTTACGAGGGAGATTTCTGGATCTATTTCCTGAATTTTCTTGAAAGAAAAAAAACATTTTGAATCAATTAAATTGTTGTAGTTATAGCTTTAATTTCGTCTATTTGGTTGTTTTAGATGATTTTTGTGGAGGTCGTCATAGTTGGGTTGTTAGACAACGAAGAAGAGCTGGGTTGTGAAGTTAAATTAGTCAAAAACCATTATATAATTGACTTTCATTATGGTTGCAAATATGAGTATTGGAGTTGAGATAATTAGGGTGGTTAGCTAGTTAATTATTGAGAAGGTAAGAGAGAGAGAGAGAGAGAGAGAGAGAGAGAGAGAGAGCAATTGTTGAATTGCCAGTTTCGGTATCTATAGTTCATAATTCTTGTGTGTGCGCGCGTGCGCGCGCGGCTATATATCAATTATCATCAAACAAACTTGGATCAAATTAATAGATCATAAGTAAATAAGACCTGTTTGTGTAGGCTAGCGAACCAATGTGGAACAACAATTGCTAAATGAGGAAATCGTTTGAAAATGGATGAGGTAAATTATACAATTTAATGACAAGTATATAAATATAAATATATACATATTGAACTGATTAGGAAGGGGCAAAACTTGTGGAAGTACGGTTGCGATATGAACAATTGATTCATTCCTTATAAATTGTTTACCACTTTCTTTATTGGTCTCCGTTTGGTACATGCAATCCTTTTTGTACGAATTGCCTCGTGTCCTAATACATATCAATGGTAAATTAGCATATGCGATAAAGGAAACAAATACGAGATCAAAAATTGAACAATATATGTATCTTATGCTATGTTTATGCGGACTTAACTTAGTATGTGATCAATGTTTCCTGTTACACTTTAGTCATTGTGAATCATATCTTTAGTCGTTCGTTCTCGAGAGATTGAATTGGTTAATAGGAATCATTTACCTTGCCTCGAACTAATTGACTTTTTGTTCATTTTCAAGAATTTGAGAATGTCGACCTTTTCTTCTTCTGGGAAAGTCAGAAGTATTTCTATTTCATCATATGAGCTAATTCATTAATACAAGAATTAACGTAAACTTTGGTCCAATTTTTCCAAGGACAAGGCATGGGTAGTAACTATGTGAAGAGTACTTATATTGGTAGTTCCCGCAAGAGTGTTGGTCCTTGTCACCTTACCTGGAGCTAAATTTCAAAATATAATCTCAGTGTTCCATAACATTTTTGTTTGCGGATGTGAACTAAATCTTTACGTCATGTTGAGTGATGTTGATAATATCCTAATGTAAAAGAATTAGTATCTAATCCTTCTAAGCGGTTGACCTTTATCAGTCATGTTGTGTTTAGTTCCCTTCTTGACTGAGCAGACTTGGCACAATAATTGGCTACTCTTGTGGTATATTCTAAAACAATTGGGGACTTGACCTGTTATCTCAGAAGTCTATACTCATCAAATCTCGTTATATTATACTTGAAATAGGATAGGTAAACTTTAGTATTGAGTTCTGAGTTCCAAATCTGGACAATAAGGTTGACTAACAGATAATCATGGTGATATTCCTAGCGATTGTTATCACAGACGAAGGTTTTAGGGCTAACTAAAAAGATAGGGCTTAACTTCACGTAAGCCCAGGTAGCAGATGGGATAAAACGGTAGGATGTAGAAATTGAAGGGACTTTTTCATGCAAACTATGAAGACCACTAAAGGAGTGTCATCATGTCTCAAGATGAGTCGAATTACAAGTGTTGTAGGCATTCCTTCTATTCCATGAGAAGTTTTGGTTACTAACTTTGACATATGTGTTTCTCTAGTTTGGGTTCACTTTCACTAGTGATCAAAGAATTATATGTATTTTCAAATTACAGTCTAACTATAATAGCAGTTTAATAGATTAAATCTGTTGTTTCTACATGCAGGTTAACCTTTTTGAATCCATCCTATAGCATTAAATTCTTGGATTCGTCATTCTCCTCTATTTTACTCATCCACTTACTTCAGGAATAGATGTAAATTTTAATTTATTTTAATATCGAACCAAACCCTGACAACCGAATGGGTAAGTAGTAAAATACAACATTGGTAATTATTTTATGTATATAAGATGGTTACGTGTGTAATTTTGGAAGTTAAATTAAAGCATATGTCGGTAAACAAATGTTTACTCTAATTATAATCGAATTATATGAAATTGGAATGGGTAATAGACTTGTATGTGAGGTTAATTGTCGCGATTAATAATCATTACACTAAGTAATTACCTGAATATATAGGATGAGCTGGTTATTACCATACACTAATATCGATTGATCCTACGATGCGTGTGTACTGGTAATTGTATGAACTTGAATGTGGTTGATATATTGGTGATATATATATATATATATATATATATATATATATATATATATATATATTCAAATTCAGTGAATCATGTGTATTTCTTTGGTAATTGAATTTACAAAATGGAAAGCAACTATAGTAATCAGTTGATATTCATACCATTGGTTGATATTCATATCATGGGTAAATTGGTTATACTCTTTGTGTATGTATATATATGTCTGTTGCTTTCATGCGCATTGGAGGAAGGGCCGGGCGGGAGTCGGTAGGAGGGGGAAGACGGTGATATTGTTTTATATATTTATATATATGGAGGAAGGGGCTGGGCGGGAGCAGATAGGAGGGGGAAGACGGTGATATTGTTTTATATATTTATATATATGGAGGAAGGGGCCGACGGGAGCTGGTAGGAGGGGGAAGACGGTGTTTATTGGTTTATTTATCTATATTTATACAGAGGAAGGGGCCGGGCGGGAGCCGGTAGGAGGGGAAGATGGAGAATTTCACCCTTCACGTGTGAATTGTACATGCATATGAATAATGAAGAATGTGTATCTTATTAAATATGAGATGTGAATGTTGCAAAGTGTAATGTGAAAATGTGATATGTGAAGTATGATATATGATGACGTGATCACAAGTACGTTTGTAATAATTGTATTATCTGAATGGATAAATTTATAATTATGAAAGTGTGATCATGGTTGGCGCGCTCCGTGCATAATATATGAGATATGTGTGATACATGTGAATACATAAGATGAACTTGATAATAAATTATAATTAATTGAGAAAAGATTACGGAATTCATAGATCCTATAGTATGTATATTGGAAATTTAGAAAGTCAAAGGAACCAGTGACCTTCAAAGTCGCACCATCCTTGGAGATTTAGAGATATTTGTACTGACTGTTATATTATGGAATATCACCGATTTCCTATTTTTATCGTCCTTTCAGATTTGCCCTTATTACTTGGATAATCTTATTCATATCATTGAGTTGTATATCATTCAATGATTTTCTTGTTTGACTCTACTCACTGAGCCGTCGAGCTCACTCCCCCACAGATTGATATATTTGCAGGTTGCGTTGAGGCGGGGGCCCGTTTTAAGCTGCGTGGAGTTCATTTTGGCTCAATCTGTTCTCTTTATATGTAATCTAATAATGTTGTATTTCTTGAGTATTTGTGCTTATAATTGGTATGTGTTGGATGTGGGATATATAGTTCATCTTGTGTGCGTGTCTATAGATGTTGAAGTAAATTCATTTCGAGTTGACAACCGAGATAGTTTTACTGGTTTGTGACAGTGAGATATGTGCTATCAAGGATGTATTATTGAGCTAATTGTGATGATCATGAAAAGTTAGAGTATATGTAATTCTGCATTATTTTGTGGATGCTGAGAAGGTACTCTCGAGCTTATATTGTGTTTTCACATATGTAGGCGATGCCAAGCCGAAATTGTATTATTTCATTGCGTGGATGATTGTTGAGTTGATATATATGTATTTGGATTGAGATATGCCACGTGGGTTGAGGTGGATATAGGTTGTATTTGGAACAAGTGACAATACAGAGAGATGCTGCAAAAATTTTAAAGAAATTGGATATGATTATGATAATCTATTGAGTAAAAAAGATGTTTGTGTTAATTGCAGATAATCAGAATCTGGGGCCGTTACATAATGGGTTGGGTTAATGGGTTTTACCTATATGAAAAAGAGAGAGATAGAGAAAGAGAGAAAAAGAGGGAAGCAGGGGAGAGGACAGCGCGGAGGCTGGCCTCGCCTGCTTGGCCGCCGGTGATGACGACCGACCAACACGGGCGGCAGCGCTGCTGGCGCGACTGGTTAGCGCGGCGAGAGAGAAATGAAAGAGAGTGGGAGAGGGAGAGATAAAGAGGAGGAGAGAATAAGAAGAAAAGGAAGAAGGTGGTGCTGATGGTAGTGGTGCACGATGGTTCAGCAATTGTTTTGGGAGGTGCTAGTTGATGGGGATAGAGGAGGGAGAGAGATAGGGAGAGACAGTGAGAGGAAGATAGAAAAGATAGGGAGGGAGAGATGGAGGAGAAAGGGAAAAAAGAGAGAAAGGGAGGTGCTGGCCTCGTTGGCGCTGGACCTGGGCGGCTGTTGGGTTAGGAAGAGGGCAGAGAGGGGTGAGTGTGTAGTGAGAGAGTTGGATGGAGAGATATAGTGAGAGGGAGAAAGAGACAGAGTGAGATAGAGAAAGAAAAGATTTAAAAGGAAGAGTGAGTGGAGGAGGAAAGAGAAAAAGCGGTTGGGTTTAGGTCGGTGGAGGAAGCACATAGAAGAAAGAGAAATAGAAATAGGATTTTATATTATTATTATAATTGAGTCAAATTTGACTAGTTTAGAACGGTTACAAAAAATTTTGTAAAATAGAAAATATTATTTGAAAAAATAATGTGAAATTCGGTCTTGCTTGCAAATTAAAATCCTGAAATCGATCGATGATACTGGTCTCCACCAGATTAGCCAGATGTTTGACTAATTCAGAAAAATATCAAAAATACACTAAAGTAGAAAATATGATCTTGAAGAATAATTTTAAAGTAGATTCTAAAATTCAACCCCATTTGTTAATTAAAAATCTTAGAGTCGGCTATTGGTATCGGCCGACACCAATTCAGAGATTTTTCAAAATAATCCAGAAAAATTTTAGAAAATTTTATATATCCAAAATATTGAAAAATGATATTTGGAGCTAAAATTGGTTCACAATATAGACTTGACGTAAATAGTTTGAATGTTGCTCACAAGATTGACTATAGATGAGGATGTTATCAAAGTAAACTATAAGAAATTTTGATGCGAACATCTAGAGCTGAAGCATGTAGAAGAACTAGACTCCAGATTAGTTCATGCAGTTGAAGACTTTTATGTATTTTCTCTTTTTTCTCTTTTTTGTATTTTAGGTTATCAGAAGTTTGATATTGTATTTTCTTTTTATTTAGTACTACATCGGTTGTGGTTTGGAACTTCAAATTTATAAAGCCTATTTATAGACTCTTTGATTATTGGAATAATAATGAAGAATTTTTGAAATCAAGTTATTGCTTGGTTATCTCAATTGTTTTTAAGGAATAAAATCCTAGTTCCTCTTTAATTATCCTCTCAAACCCTAACCCCACTTTAATCTTTCTCCTCTTTCTGCCACCGTTTCTAGACTTCTCTCCCTCTCTCCTTTCTCCACCAAAACCCATAACATCTCCATCTCTCTCCTTTTCACAGCCAACAGAGCACCACACCTGCCTCTCTCTCTCTCTCTCCCCCCATCAATCTCTCTCTGCAAAAATCAACAGCCACAAACACCCTCACAAATTGTTTTTAAGGAATAAAATCCTAGTACTTGAGTCATAACTCGAATAAAGGTACTCGGAGCATTGATCAATCTGAAAGGGTCATATAATCCATCTTTCATTTTGAAAGCAGTTTTTCATTCATCACCAGGATGAATGCAAATTTGGTGAGAACTACTTCATATCAACCTTTGAGAAGATTATAGCGCCTGACATCATATTCAGCATATCATCTAATCTCGGGATGGAAAAAAGATACTTGATCATTATCTTGTTGATTGCGTGGCTATCAACACACATGCACTAAGATCCATCTTTCTTTGGCATCGGCAAGGTGGGGACCGCACAATGGCTCATGCTTTCCTTAATGAAACCTTTTCTACTAATTCATCGATTCGTCTTTTGAGCTCAACATGCTCTGTCAGGTTCATTCAGTATTGTGACAAGTTTGGCATACTTGATCTGAGAACTAGATATATAGCATGTTGGATGTCATGCATGGTTGTTTGTTTAGGTGGTTTTTCAGGAAGACATCACTAAACTCTTTAATCATGGGAGTAACTTTTGAAGGGATAGTGCTATCTTTTTTCTCAACCACTTCTCTTGCAACGAGGATCATGATGGGGCACCATTCTTCAATTCTTGATCAAGATCTTTTGCACTCACCAAATTAACTCCATTCGTCTTCTTTGGTGTTGTGGGTTTCTGATTAGGCTTTTTAGGTTTAGGTCAGAAGGATAGTAACTTGATCTTCTTATCCTCATATTCAAATTGACACATGTTTGATCGACCGTGGATGATAATATCTTTGTCAAAGAGTCATGGTCATCTAAGGATTACTTGACTTATATCCATGGTAACTACATCACACCATATATTATCCTTGTAGGAATCTATCTCTGTGTAACATCCAAGGTCGTAGAGTTGATCCATGACACTTTGTATAGATTGGGATGGGGTTCAACCTTTAGTCTAACATTTTCAATTATCTTGAAAGTTTCTATATTAATACGTCTTTCACTATTCACAATCACTTTACAATTCTTGTTTTCGATCTTGATGAGTGTGTGGATGATGGCAGTTCTACTCCAATCGTCTTTTTCTGTAAGTGGTGAGAATGCACACCTAACGACAATGAGTTGAAGGTGAATATCGAATATAGTTAAATAACATCATCATCTTGATCAAAATCGGAATCACGTCTACTTCTTCATTTAGCTGTTAGGCAATCTCTTCAGAATCAGATTCAAAATTTTCAGTGAGAGTTTCACCAACTATGGCGATTCTAACAGGGCTAGGACAATTAGCAATAATGAACAATGTGACCATATTCTTGACACTTGTAGCATTTGGGATTGGTGTTGATTTTGAAGAAATCTCATTCAGGTGCTTTGCTTTGATTGTCTCGTTCGCTGCTTTTGCTCTTAAAGTCTATCTTACATGAAGAAGGATGTATGGGTACTAGACTTATAAGACTGTGAAGATGAGAAAGGTCTAGACACTGACGATTTTGAATCATAACTCCTAGTGATGTAGTTATACCTAAATGTATTTAGATCTTGAACTAATGGGTAGGCTTTCTCAAGTTTTGGTAACTCCTCGAGCTAACAATCATGTTCGCAAGTTTTCTCTAAGTCCAGCTGTAACACCCCGATCATTAATATCCCAATATTTGATTAACATGATTTATTTAAAATTTTAGCTCTTGGTTTAAGAGAGTATAATGAATATTTTCACATTTATGTGGGAAAGAATTTTAGTGGATTGAAAATTGGGCGAATATGAATAAGTGTGTATAAGTGTATGGACTTGTATATGTAAATGGATATATGTGTATATATAAGTTATATATAAAATATCATCATAGTTGTAAATACAAGAATTTAATATAGAAAGAGAGTTAGTGGAGGAGTTGGTGTGCATGAGGGGGGATGATGAAGGGTTGGAATTTACCTTGGACTATGTGATTACATGTGGCATGAGAAGAAAAAGGAGAGATAAAATTGATTTGGTATTATGTATTGTGATAGGGAGGTTTGTGCTAATTAAGAGATGAATATTTTCCCATCTCTCTTCTCATCTTCATCATCCCTAATATCAAACCTAGATCCATCTCTCTCAAATTCCCTCTCCACTTCCTCTCTTCTCCCTTCTCCCTTCTCTCTCTCTCTCTCTCTCTCTCTCTCTCTCTCTCTCTCTTGCAGGGCGGACCACGGCCGGCGGCCATGGGCGCGGCTAGGCGCGGCCGGGGCCGCGGCGGCATCGGCGGCACTCAAGGCGGTGGCGGGCAACGGGTCTTCTTATGGATCTATAGGTGAGGGAAATCTCTTACCTTTTGACCTAAAGTCACTTTCTAAAATTTTAATTTCAACACATACTCATCTTGAGTTAAGATTTCATGATTTATACCTCAAGCATGCTTAGATCTGAATTTATTGGTGCTAGTTTCTTGAATAGATGAATGAGTTTTCATATATTGAACTCAAGTTCTTTCTCACCTTGATGTTTCATGAGTTAAATTTTTTTTTGTGGGCTTATATTGAATGGATGATAAAAATCCCGTCTTGGTTCTTGAATTACATAATAGAAATTGATAGATGGGTATGTTGGTGGTTTACTTAGAGATGTCTTCATGTAAAACTCTAGTATGGTATAAACCACTTGCTATTATGGTCCCTTATGTACAACTGATTACAAATCATATGAACTACATAACGTAGGGTATGAACTCAATCTACAAAAATTGGTTAAAGAAAGTAAAAAATCACTATTGTTATTATGACAACAGAAGAGACAATGGGGTGGGTGTTTTCATGAAAATCTTAAAATTCATCGGGGTATTTGAAAAAAATTGATTCTTATTGTTATAGAAAAAGGCCCCACAAAACCTTCAAGTGTAGGACTTGACTTCAAGTTCATTTATGTACAAAGTTAAAATATATCCCGGGATATCTAAAAGAGAAATTTGAGAACACGAAGGTCTCTAAATTAAACCTAAGCTCTCCCTCATTAAATTTTGTACACAAAGAAGATGAGATGGTCCCCTGAACATCTACACCTACAATGCCTTAATTGATGCTCTAAGAAAGAAAATCTCATGATCTTATAATGAAAGATTTAATTAAATTATATCCGAAAGTTGTAATTTGCAAAATATAAGTCATGGAAGCTTTAAAGGATATCTTGGCCCTGAAGGGAAGAGATAGTAGGTCAGAACTCTCTCATTGCTCGTTTTGACTATTTATTGTTTATTTAACAACCTTTTTTAACTTTTCCCAAGCTACCAAATTTCTAGAGAATTCTATTAAGTAACAAGAGCAATCACGAATACATTAAGAGTGAGTTAATACATACCTCAAGTGTAGTCTAATTTCTTTTTACTTGCTTTGAAACTTATTTGATAAGATAATTATTTGGGTATGCCATATCATTCTGTAAATTCACATCATCCTCCAATTCTCTTAATCACCTACACTTGAACTCCTTCTAGGCGTTTGGACTATGTTACAGTAGTGTTGTAAGCATCATATGTACTAAGAAGCAAAATACTCATGTGACTTCTATACATCACTATTTTTCTCCTAAATCGAGATTGTATACTTAAAGTCACAAATAGTGCACTTTAAAATGTGAGTATGATATGTGAAGCTTGAAGAATGAAAATCTGATTATAGAAAAACTTTTATAGTGAAATGATTCAATGGCTATTCAATAAGTGGGAAGGGCTTGTATTGTACATAGAGTAGTTAAGAAATTTGTCAAAGACTATTAGATCAGGTTATGGACGAGTAACCCATGTTTATTATTCTTAAGGATCTTTTGCACATAATTACTAAATTCTGAAAAGTTTCGACTATGTCTCTTCTTAATTGTCGTCATTTAGTCTTATCACAAATAATGGCACTGCAAGTTGATGAAATCTTTCTAATATTATCCACCTTGTTTTCACATACTGCATTAGACTGAATTATTCATGTCACAAAGTAAGGATATGATTTTTCACAAGTACAAGGGAATTTTGTGATGGTTCCTTTATATGAATAATCAAGTTAGCCCGATGAACGATTGAAGGCCGTAAGATACAAATTTTAGGTTTAGAAGCCAAGTATTCAATTATGGCTATGAATACAACCATTAGGAATTAAGGAAGATAAGGCGAGACTACATCCGATAGCAAGATGCTATGAGTTAACCTTATATATGCTAACTTAATTAAGTACCCTCGTACTCTAACTGTGGACATCTAAGCCCTTCTCAACTTTGCATGTAAAAAGGGGTCAGTTAGTTGGTGCAAGAATAAGAAGTAGATATGATGGTACAATCAGTGAAAACTATACTAGTGTACAAGTAAAAAGTTAAATTTTCGAAGGTACTAACTGAATGTGGTTATGGTCAAATGAATAAGCCTAAAGCTCTTAATGTAACCAAGTCATGTGGAATTAGAATGACTAATGGGATTGTATATGGATGATTGCTACAAATAACAACCAATACATAATTACTCGAACCCAATATGTGGGTTGGTGACGATGACACTTAATCACCTGAAAGGAGAACGGAAGAACCAATAAATTTTTGATAAACTCGAAATTGATATGAAATTTGATGATCATTTACACTTGCATACTGAACTTAAATCATTAAGTATTATACCTTATGAATGCGCATAAAAATTTTGATTAAAGAAATGTGAATGTTGTTAGAGTATAACTATTGAGCAATCATCTATAGTGAACAATTAGAGTAAGTCAAAACCTGATTGGTGGTCTAATCAACTCTATCAGTTAAACAATAAGATGTATGAAGGGTGGAGTATATCTAAATGCAAGACTTACTCATACGAATTAGGAATTTATGTATTAAAAGTATAATCAATGGTTAGACAAAATACTGAACGATTGATATTGATAATATTTTGTGTGTAAATTGATTGTTACATATGAATGATACTGAAGTATGAATGTGATTAAGTGTAACATGAGGTATACAGTTATACATGGTCATACACATACATCTCTATCTGGATACGCAGTTGTTGATAATATGAATGAGAACTCAATTTACATGAATGAGATACGTAGGTCACTTTACTGTTGCCTTACAACTCATGTGTGATTGTATAACCAGTAAACCATATACATCTTATTGATAATAGAAGTACTAAAAGGAAGGTGAAATGTAACTTATGTTTGCAACACATATACAGTGAATTACATACATTTCCAAGTGAAAGAAGTGATAAGCTGATAATCGAACTATAATAAATTGTTAGATTGTTGTAATATGATGAAGTGATTATTATCTGAGTGTATGTATACACATGCAGTGAACCACATGAAGTTCTTCAGTAATAGAACTGATGAGCTACAAAGCAAACCATAGTGTTTAATTGATATTCATATTGTTACTACACTGGTTGTTATCTGTATGTAAATATAAGCATGTCTTTCGCTTTCTTGCTCATTGGAGGAAGGGGCCGGGCGGGAGCTGGTAGGATGGGGAAGACGGTGTTATTGCATTATATACGTTCATATATCCGGAGGAAGGGACCCGTATTGCACGGGCGGAGTGCGAAGACGGTGCCATATACATATATCCGGAAGAAGGGACCCGTATTGCACGGGCGGAGTGCGAAGACGGTGCTATATATCATATTGGGAGGAAGGGACCCGTATTGCACGGGCGGAGTACGAAGACGGTGCTATGATATACATATATTTGCATCTTTATAAATGATTGAGAATGAATGGCTATGTGTGATACATGTGTGTGTGTGACGCTAGGGGTATGTTGGATCGTATATGATAATGAAAAAATTAGAATACAGATTTAGCTGATTGAAATGAAATACTGTAAATTGTGTGAAAGTGTACAAGTTAATCCATGCATTACTTGAAGTGTAATGTGATACTGATATATGTGAAATGCGATGAGATTATAAGATATAAAGTATGTTTTGTGATGCATGTGTTATCTGAACGTATGCACTATATATAAGATTGTGGGTGTGTGATTGGCGCATCCGTGCATGATATATGAAATACGTATGTGATACATACTATGAATACATAAGAAAAATTTGATGATAAACTAAAATTGTCGAGTTATTATTTTACAGAGCTTATAGACCTTATAGCGTGTGGCATAGAGTACAGAGAAATGTCATAAGAAATGTAGGACCAAAAGAGTCAGACCGTTTCCGAAGATTTTGGAGCCCAATTGTTTCATCATATGTTATTGATTCTCTGTTTCTCTTATTCATCCAGATTTGCTGTATTACTCAAAAAATCATGCTTATTATTGATTATATTCATCATCCTCTGATTTTCTTCTTTATCTTCTCATTGAACTGTTGAGTTCACCCCCCCACAGATTATTATATTTTCAGGTCATGGTGAGGCGAAGACTCAATGTAAGCTTTCAAGCGCCTTGTTGGAAATCCTGTTACATAGAGAAGTTTTAGAGTTGTACTTTGTGTGATTGTAATTTAGTTCTTATTGTATATGTTTATTATCCTATTTGACGTGTACTTATAGTAAGTGTTAGTGTTGAATAGATGCATAGTCTGAATCCATGTATTGTATGGAGATATGAGTTTGGTTATAATTATGATGAGTTAGAGTAAAAGATGGTTTGACATTATTATGTGGATGTCGAGAGGGGTGCTCTCGAGTACTTAATTATTGAGTTTTCATATAAGAGGCCGTGTGAGCCGAATTATATTTATAATTGCGTGGGCGATTGTTGAGTTGGTTTATATGCTTGGATTGAGGATAAGTAGGCAGGTGTTGGCCGAAATTATTGTGATATAAAATGTATATTTGGAGATTCAGTATTTACAAAGGAGGTGCTGCTAAAATTTTCAGGGATATTAGAGATGAGTATGATAATCTATTAATCAATAGAGTTATTTATACAAATTGAGATCATTAGAAATCTGGGACCGTTACACAGCTTGGAGTCTTGATAGATTTGAGTTTTGCTTTCAGTGTTTAGGCTATTACATCGAATGGGGAACTCATTAAATTTTGCAACATAATCTTGCAGATTTGTTACCTTGATTGAACTGATGTCACTTGTCTAAGAGACGGTCATAAAAAGAGTGTGGTACATACTTGCTTTTGAGTTCATCCTTCATTGTTTCCCTTGTTTATATTGATCATTGAAGTTTAGCAGCTCGCATGTTCTCTATGTTGGTCCAGTATTGACTAGCTTGACCAATAAGTTCAATTGCAACAAATTTTACTTCCCTAGGTCGGAGAGAGGGTACCAAGTGAAGTACCTATCTATGCTTTGAAGCCAGTCAAGGAAGAGTTATGGATCTAATTGTCCATCAATGGAGGGAACATCTAACTTAATACTTTTCAAAAATTGTTCAACAGAATTAGGTACATTGTTTAGGTTATCATGTTGCTATTTTATAGTGGGACTTCTTCAGTTGTGGGTGCTTCTTGATCAGTTTCTAACATAGTCGATCTCTCTTGACTCTGGTGCATGGTTTGTTTGATGTCCTTAAGCTGGGCCTGTATGTCAGCAAGTATGGAGGCAAGTTGATCGAATCGAGAATCCATTGGGATGGAGTGTGTTTCACTAGACTTTCCTAACAAATAAGGAATACCTCGACGGATTAGTATGCAGTAAATAAATATTTGAAAAAGGAAAATGCAACTAGCTAGAGATTACACTAATTTTTTGAATAAGACATAAATTCTAAATGCAAGAAAACAAATAAAAATGCCTAAGATGCAATTCCTACCTAACCCTGCTCTGATACCAAATTGATGTGAAACATGTATATGTGCGAAAATCAATAATAAAATAACTGAATTAATGCTTCTCCAACATGAAAAGATCATGAGAAAGGTAAAACTAACAATATTAATCTATTTGATGAATAGACATGCATGCATGGTCTATTGCAAATCAAGAAACTTATTGAAGCTACTTATGTTTATGCATGCAGAAGATTGTATGAACAATAAAGAAGCTAAAAGAATAAAGGCAGGAAAATAACACACGCTCACAATTTATGTGAACAATAATCAATTGTAATAATATTCAAGAGATGTAATTAATCGGACTGTAAATAAAGAACATATTTGAAAATCATACCTACTGAGGATCGCGTTCGTTCTCAGTGTCCTGTGTTTGATCTGCAGGTTCTAGCAAACTTAGGGCTTGGAGATTGATGTGCATAGGTATCTCCGGGTGAAAACTATCTTGCCACTCGTGGCTACACAGTTCAAAGTCTTCGACAATCATAGGTGCAACTCGAATGCAATAGTCGTTAATCGACTCTCCGTCAGCGAATTGGAAGTCGAGAAATGACGAAGAGATGCTAAGGAAGTCTTTAGGGTCGTCTATCAATCCGTCGTTGACGTCGGGATTAGCCAGGATGCAGCCGTGGAGGGTTTAAACAAGGAGAGAGGCGGCATCAGGCTATCAGACAGTCGTTCGGAAATTGGATCGCGCAGGAGGTGAGAGTAGAGGGAAGGCAGGGATAACACAGCTCGCACGGGCAGGGTTGGATGGGTGTTGACTCGGGCGCGCTCGGCTGATGCTGGGCGGGGCCTGGGCTAGCTCTTATTGCGCTCGGTCTAGGCACGAGGCGAGACGGAAGGCTCGACCTGCTGGTGCAGGTGGCAGCGTGGGCGTGACACGGGCACGACAAGGGGTTAGGCTGCTGGTGTATGCGAAGGAGAGGACCAGGAGGAGGCACCGGTTGGACGCGCATCAGCACTGGAACATTGGGTTCGAGCCCAGGCTCAGAGGCTGCTGCTCAGTGAGAGAGGGGAATCAAACAGTGATTAGGAGAGGAAGAGAGAAAGGGAAATTAGTGGGGTAGGGTTCTTATAAGAGGGGAGGGGATAACGATTAGGGATTCACTCTCCTAATAGGATTCTTTAGGGTTTCATTCTCCTAAAAGCTCTAGAGATTCACTCTCCTAAAGGGTTTTGGACTTTGGGGATATCCAAGTATCACTCAAATTGGGGAATTTGCAAAAAAAGTCCTTTTCCATTGATTGATTAAAAGATTACATAGGAGCCTCTTTATAAGGCAATACAAATTGAAGTTTCACATCACAAATAATATGGTATTAAAACAAAAGCAAAACTAAAAGAAATAAAAAATCTAAAAGAACCAAAAATACAAGAAAATAGAAACTAAATTCTTCTTGCTACAAAACTTTACCTGAACCATATGGATATGCGTGCTTCTTTCTCCTTCATCGATACATATGCCAAGGCTTCGGAGTCTTCAACTGGATGTCCGCATCATAATGGCTTAATACACTAATCTTATTATAATTTGGAATTATGTTTTAATTGAGATTCTCTTTTTCTCAATCAAATGTGAGGATTTATTATGATAATCTAAGAGTTTAAAATCGCTCTCGATGAAAATGCTATTGGTACTTTTAAGAGATTAGTCTACAGTTCTGCATTACTATATCGCATTTTCCTGCTGATATATGAATAAAATGTTGGTCTAAACCGTATTTTAGTATCTCTTGTAGATAATCAAGACAAGGAGGGCAAAAGGGTAATAAGAGCTTAATTAAACACATTTTCAGGTAATTAAATCCGGATTTCTTGGAGGCCAAGCAAGGGAGCTTCTAAAAGATGCATTGAACCTAGACCCTTGCGCACGTCAGACGAATATCCGAGCAATCCGAATATACCAGGAAGGTTCTCGAAGCTAGAAGAAGTTCCACGCCAAAACTAGGGACCTAAGTCCCCGGTTTTGCTGCGAAAACGCGACAGTAGCCGCCTTTCCACGGCAATGTGTTGGGCCCACGCGTCGATTTTCGACGCGTGGGTTCGTCTCGTCTTCTAGAACCCTCTTTGCCTATAAATACCTCTGCAGAGGTCCGGAACGCAAGCAGATTTAGAATTAGTCTAGGTTTTCTATCTTTTAGTGTAGTGTAGTGTAGGTGTTCTTCGTCTTTTCTTTTGTATTTTCATTTCTTTTTAGATCATGTATTAAGACAGAGAGATTCAGAGAGAGAAAGAGAGAGATTGATGTAACAGATGGTGACAATCTATGTAAAGGTGTCTCCTTTCTTCTCTATTATAATCTTCTCCATCTTTTACATGATGCTTAACTAACTTTTCTTCTCATGATAATCTAACTACTAACCACTAACCTTCTAATCCCTTACTTGATAATCCACATAGCCTTTACATGGTCTTACTCTTGCAAGAGCCATTGATGGCTCATGATGATGAATTCTAATATTCTAACATTTCTAACATCTAAACCACTAACTTGCTAACTTGCAAATACTAACTTTATTTCATGCTCACCCCTAACCGATTTTGATTACCTAATAGTACCTTGCAACTTGTTGTGTGGTATGGATGTGTTGTTTGAATGTGGAAGAACAATCTTAATTTCCATGCTCTGTATCGTCCCTTGAAGCCAAGGATTAGTAATGGTCAAGAATCCATGTGAGGCAACTATCACTAAGAGGTTAGCATGGTTAGTAGAGCAATTAGTAGTTAGTAGCCATGAGTTTTCTTTATCTTATTTTAAAAATTAATTACAAAACTCTTCTTTTATCTTTTCATCGTTGTTTTCACCATCTTCTTTGTTCACCTTTGTTTTCATTTTTTTACCATAAGTTTCATTTTCTTTCTATTTTATTTTCCAAACCACTTATCTTTTATTTTCACATCGCTTTCATCGTCTTCTTCACCTATCACTTCTGAATTTTCTTTTCTTTTCTCTTTTTCTCATTCTTTACAAAGAAGAACTTTAACATAACACGTGAATAAGAACTGTTAATGCTTCTATTGCCTCCCGTCCCTGTGGATTCGACCCGTTGAGTCAATGCTATAAGGGAAGTATCGAGGGAACATTAGCATGATTGCTTTTACAGTAATTTCATAAAACACACATTTTCGAGTGCTTGTTCCGTCCCGATCAAATATTGGCGCCGTTGTCGGGGACGGGAATGATTTTTATTTTACGTTTTTATTAACATTTCTTCTCTATTTTGGTGTGCAGGATAATCTTTACAGGAGCTTAACATTGCAGAACAAACACTAGCTTTTCATCTCCCTGCTCCAGAAAGTAGGGACCCAGCTTCTAGAGAAAAGCAACACAAATGTGACTTTTGCTGCAGAAACGCGACTATTTTGTGATAATTGTGTATCTTGTTGTGCTGGGCTGTGTTCATTGTAATAGCTAGTTGATTTATACTATTACTTTCCTGCTTTGATTGCCTACACTGTAATAATTAAAGAACTAAAATACGGTATTTGGAAGCGTTTAAAACGGTTTAGACATTTGCATTTAGGCACGTGTCAATTCAATTCTAATATACTGTATTTTGTTCTGTTGTTATGATCTGGATTGAGGTGTACATATGGCATTGCATATAGCATAGGATAAACATGTGGGTGATTTATCGCTTTGTGTTATACTCTTATCTATATTGCACACTTGCACGAATTGAACTTAAAGGCAAACCCATAGAAGATAAGGTGGGGATTTCATCACTCTTCCTTAACCAAAAACTACCTCCTAACTCACATAACCCAAGCCCTAATAAAAATTGATAGACTTTGGCCCCTAGGGACATCTCAGACTCATTAAGAGATTGACCGAGGGTGAAACTTATTTTGAATCTTACTCTTGTGAAATCGGTGTCTAAGGTTGGGGATTAAGAGGTTACGCCTCGAAGATACCGTGGTTTGGCGTAATTATGGCCCGTTGCTTATGCACGGATACCTCTTACCGTATTTTACTCCTACCTGGCCGATTTGCTTATGGTCGGATTCATACAACAACCTCCCCCAGGTAATTGACCAGTTAGGAGTCGTCTAGGTCTAGATCAACCTTAGTATAGGCTTGGTTTTGACTTTTCTTTCTTTTGTTTGTTTGTTTGCTTTTTCTTTTTTGTGAAATGGAATTCAACAATAACAATTCTTTCAATCCTAATATGAATCCATATTTCACACCGACCCCATTTGATTCGGATAATTCCAACTCGATTTTTTACTATATGAACAAACAAATACACCGGTTGGACTTATCCGAATCAATACAACCCATACCCTCAATCTTGTGACTATAATTTCTAAAATAATTTCACTCTTCACAGAGTCAATAGGGATTTAGCTCCCCCAAGTCAAATTTTCAACCTCCTTATCCACCTTGTCCACAATTTACACAATATTCATTCCCCGATTTCGCTTCCTATACTCCTTTTCTAAAACCACCAATTGAAGAAAAATTCGAGATAGAAAAGAGTATAAAAGCCATGCAGAAGGCCGAACGAAAATTTTAGAAAATGTTAGCCTCCCCAAATCCACACTATTTTCAAGATTCATACTCAGTCCCACCAGTTCAAAATAGAAAACATCAATCTTGAAAATGAGTATGCGTGAGTTTGAAAAATAATCAAATCTGATGGACTCACGATTTCACCATAATTTTCAAAACAAATCTTCATCTTTTCAGGCCCAGTCGCAACAAAATGATGAACCAATCGATTATGAAAAGATACTTGAAGCCATGACTTAGGCTCAAATCGCTCATAAGCATGACATAGATTTAATGGTCAAAACTCTCCATTCTCACCCTTTGACCATTCCTGATGTCACTAACCATTCTGTTAGAGCTAAAACATCATGTTATTTTGAAAATTAAGATTCAATTTCAGTCTACCCATTGCAACTTGACCAAACTCTAACTTTTGAAAATTCCATTGACAGTTTGGCAAGTTATCTTTTTTCTAAAACTGAACTTGAGAATAAATATGATCCTGAATCTCAACTTGGTAATTCAATTTCGCTTCCTGATTCAATAATAACTGAGGTGTTTTACCTAATTTTAGAATTTTTTCGAGTGAACATTGGATCCTGTGCCAATCCATCGTGAAATTGAATCGCCAATCTTTTATGATCAACAAATTAAACTTGACCAATTCATACTTTTGAATGTTCCATTGACAAATTGACAAGTTGTCATTTTATGAAATTGAACTCAATAAGGAATGTGACTTTGATCCTCAAAATTTTGATCCAGTTCAAATTTCTGAATCATATTGACTCCTGTTTTGCTACCCGAATTGAGCAACATTTTAGAGTCAGTTTTGATTCACATACCTGTCATTCTTGAACTTGAATTACCTATCTTAGAAAGTCACATTCCATTGTGGGAAATGAATGTGGATTAGAATTTCAAATTCTTGATTTGGACCCGATTCCTGAACCAATTTTGACTCCTGAACTTTACTTGACTTAAGTCAAATTTCTGTGTCAGTATTAGTTTATGTACTCTCTGAGTCCAAATCAATCATTCCATCTTTTCACACTCTATTTTGGAACAAGGGTGTTGATAAAATTGACTCTGAAATTATTTTGAAAATTTAAAAATTATATAGGGTAAAATTCTTAATAAAAATTATTCATATATACATTATAATAATGGTTGTATTATAGAGGTCTCTGGTAGGTTCCTCTGAACTCCACGCAAATTGAATTGGGCCGCCTTTCATGGATCATTTAGACCACCACCGAAACCACCACCTTGAGGTGATTTTTTTCCTCTCTATTTGTTTTATGCATATATATATATATATATATATATATATATATATATATATATATATATATATATATATATTCACGATGCATTGAGAACAATGCATGAGATAAGTGTGGGGGAGGGTTTACTAACGTAGAGTTTTTAGATTTTCTTTCTTTTATACTTCTTTTAGGATATTCTTAGAATTTTCCTTTGTATAGAACTTTTTCTTTCTTTAAAAACTTTTTGAAACAAGAGATAAAATTTTGATCTATTTTTAAGAAAATTAAGATGATCTTAGAAATTAAGGAAGTCTTAATTATGACATCTTAAACCCAGTCGAAATAATGGATCTTGTTTAAAATTATAGGTTAAGATAAATTAGAGAGATAATTTTATCTTGAATTTTCTGCCTTAGATAGTTTGCACTTCATACTTACACAGTTTTGGGATGGAAACAAAGACCTAAAATGTCATGAAGAAAAAAAATTGAAAGGAAAAATATATGACATAAATGAATAAAAAAATCACTTATTAAGCTGGATAATTATGCCTCAAGAAGTATGATTATTCACGCCTAATGGTGGTTAAAAGAAATAAATAATCCCTTAGTTTTGTGGCCTTATTTACTCGAGTCCTTAAACCCGATGGATGTTTGCTTATCTGATGTCCTAAGATCATCTGGCTTGGAGTCATCTGTTAAAGGGTCACTACCCGGGTAAACGAGAAAGTCTAAGAAAACTAAGGGAAGAAAAAAAGAAGAAAAAGAAAAAAATATATATATAAATAAATGGCTTGATAGTTAGAGTTGAAATCCCAGAAATCTTCACTATCACAAAGTGCATATTATCTAGGTTTTATGAAGGATAAAATATTCAATCCAATTTTGAATTCTTACCTTAATAAGACAAGATTTGCATGTAGACTAAGTTTAAGAAAGAATAATTTTTGGTGGACTTATAATCTTAGATCGCTTATATTTTTGCAAAAATATTTCGTAAACTTGTCTCTCTTTCAAAATGTGTTTCAAAATACTAACATTTGTCTTCTTTCTTTATGAATTTTGTGGGTGCAATCCGCTGAAAACCCTCAGGAGACAAAAAATCCTCCTCTAGGGGTAATTAGAGGTTTAACGGCTTGTTGCGCCGCTCAGTGCAATCGCATCACCTGCGAAAGTGGTGTAATAACATTTGTAGTATAATTTTTTTCTTATTTTGTTCGGGACGAGCAAAAGATAAGTGTGGGGGTGTGATTAGTCTACAGTTCTGCATTATTATATCATATTTTCCTGCTGATTTATAAATAAAATGTCAGTCTAAACTGTGTTTTGGTCTCTCTTGCAGATAATCAAGACCAGGAGGGCAAAATGGTAATAAGAGCTTAATTAAACCCATTTTTAGGTAATTAAATCCGAATTTCTTGGAGGAAAGTAAGGGAGCTTCTAGAAGATGCATTGAACCTAGACCTTTGCGCACGTCAGACGAATATCGAGCAAAAATACCAGAATCTGAAAATATCAGGAAGGTTCTCAAAGCCAGGAGAAGTTCCACGTCAAAACCAGAGACCTAAGTCCCTGGTTTTGCCGCGAAAACGCGGCAGTAGCCTCATTTCCGCTGCAATGTGGTGGGCCCACGCGTCGATTTTCAACGCGTGGGCTCGTCTCGTCTTCTAAAATCCTCTTTTACCTATAAATACCTCTGCAGAGGTCTAGAACGCAAGCAGATTTAGAATTAGGCTAGGTTTTCTATCTTTTAATTAGTGTACTGTAGTGTAGGTATTCTTCTTCTTTCTTTTTTATTTCATTTCTTTTTAGATCATGTATTAAGGTAGAGAGAGAAAGAGAGAGATTGATGTAATGGATGGTGACAATCTATATAAAGGTGTCTCCTTTCTTCTCCATTATAATCTTTTCTATCTTTTGCATGATGCTTATCTAACTTTTCTTCTCATGGCAATCTAACTACTAACCATTAACCATCTAACCCCTTACTTGATAATCCACATGAATCTAGTAGCCTCTACAAGGTCTTGCTCTTGCAAGAGCTATTGATGGCTCATGATGATGGATTCTAACATTCTAATATTTCTAACATCTAACCCACTAACTTGCTAACTTGAAAATACTAACTTTATTTCATGCTCACCTCTAACTAGTTTTGATGATCTAATAGTAACTTGCAACTTGTTGTGTGGTATGGATCTGTTATTTGAATGTGAAAGAACAATCTTATGTGTCATGCTCTGTATCGTCTCTTGAAGCCAAGGATCCATGTGAGACAACTATCACTAAGAGGTTAGTATGGTTAGTGGAGCAATTAGTAGTTAGTACCCATGAGTTTTCTTTTATCTTGTTTAAAAACCAATTTCAAAACTCTTCTTTATCTTTTCATCGTTGTTTTCACCATCTTCTTTGTTCACCTTTTTTTTTCATTTTCTTTACCACAAGTTTCATCTTCTTTTCTATTTTGTTTTCTGAACCACTTCTCTTTTATTTTCACATCGCTTTCATCGTCTTCTTCACCTATCACTTCTAGATTTTCTTTTCTTTTCTCTTTTTCTCATTCATTTACAAAGAAGAACTTATTAACATAACACGTGAATAAGAACTGTTAGTGCTTCTATCACCTCTCGACCATGTGGATTCGATCCGTTGAGCCAATGTTATAACGGAAGTATCGAGGGAACATTAGCACACTTTCCTTTACATTGATTTCATAAAACACACATCTTCGAGTACTTTTTCCGTCCGATTAATTATATAGATACAGAGAGGCTTTATTACTCCCAGGACATAGCTAAGCAAGTTATGCCCATCTCAAAAAATACATGTTATGTAATGAACTTAGATGATTCATTCTTTTTATCTTAATCTATATATCTTAAAGCTCTATACATAAAAAATGATGAATTTTGAAGATCATTTAACCATCTTTTAAGTGGTGGCAAAATGAATCGATTTTCTGAAAATTAGAATCATTCATTTTACAAGTGCTTGATGCATGAATAATTGAACTTCAAATGCATGAATTTTTATTTATAAGCTTTTTGAGATATGTAGATCGAGGTGAACGGAATATATTATTCAATATCTTTGTATATTACACATTTTTATATGTGGCATAACTAGCTTAGTTATGCTTTAGGAGTATTAAATCCCCTCCCCCCTGCGCGCACACACATAATTTTTTATTTAAACTTTGTTATCTCTTTTACATATAGGATATGTTTTCGATGCATCTAAAATGTGTTGCAAATTTTAATATACGTTAAGAAGAGTATCCGACGCAAATCTTTCTTGTTTGGAGTATTTGAGTATTGGATATGTAACGGACAATATTATCTTTCATCGAAGTATCTGCGGTACATAGTTGTTGTTATGTTGTTGGTAAATGGATCTTGATTGATTTTCTCCATTGAATTTCTGTATAAATGCTCATTCTTGTGATATTTGTGCCTGTTAGAAATCTAAGGTGGAGATATTACTTAGATGATCCCGTCTTTCTGAGAAAAGAAAATATAACACTTTAGAGTGATGGAAAGTTAATGCTCGAAATGTTCCCTACTTTAGCTAAGATTGCTAGTGGTGTCCTGGTTGTTCTGGCTACTATTGTTGCATCAGAGTCAGCATTGAATGTTGGTGGGTGGTTTATGATGGGGGGCATTCTCTTTGCTTTCAGATATAATTGAGGCAATGTTGACTAAATCAAGCAGAAGTAGCAAATAAATAAAAAATTCCTTTACTTTCCATCATTTGCACTTTCTGTGATTCTTGATTCTTGAAATCTATTATGATAATTAATTTTTGCAATTAGATAGAAATTTTATTGACACCAGCTAGATGCAAGGGAATTGTAGTGTTTTGCATGATTCTTAGCTTCAATTGTGAGATCTTAGATTCTTAATGCAGTTTTCCTATTTTCTTAAGTTATTCATAGAGGTTGTATATATTAGTAATAACATTATTATGCTTTGTATGAGATTTGGATTGAGGGGCTTTGTTGTGCGCGCAAACAATCACAACAACAAACCAACAGAGAATCCCTAGATCTCCAGCACAATGCAATCACAAGAGAAAACTCACAAATCACAAACACCAAGTTTAACGAGATTCGGCCAACGTGCCTACGTCCTCGGGGCAATCAATGGAGAGGTTTTTCTATTAGGAAGATGAATACAAGTTGCTCTAAGTCTCTTTGAATACAAGAGAACTTCAGCAAATACAATTTTCGCAGAGATCCTAAACCCTAGAAATCCTTTAGGCTTAAATACCTCATACAACGGATCAGCAGAAAAAACCCAGAACCCGCATGTCGGTCGACCGGGACGGTCGACCGACCTCCAATTCTCCAATACCGGTCGACCGGGCCGGTCGACCGACCTCTGTCATTTTCTGCTGCTGCTTTTTCCTGCCCGCTGTTCCTTTGCCTTCCGTCGTAGATTCTTTGGCAATCTTCAACAGCACCTGGCATGAATTCACCTCCTCTACTGTACTCTCTCCTCCAACAATTCTCCACCTCGGTGAAGATTTTCAAATCTGAGCCGAATTCCGACTCGATAGCGGCTGCACCAACCCGGTTGCCTACGTACCCCTTGCCCAAGGGATCAAGCCGTCCGTAGTTCACCCAAATGAGCTTCAGCAAACTCATTTCACCTGAAGGACATGGAGCAAGTCTTTGCAGTGTGCAAACTTTACTCCCGACACCACCTTTGTAAGCATATCGGCCGGATTCTCCGAAGTATGAATCTTCAACAAGTTGATGTCATCTTCCTCCAGAATCTCCCGAACAAAGTGATACCTGACATCAATGTGCTTCGTCCTTGCATGGTAGACTTGGTTCTTCGCCAAATAAATGGCACTCATACTGTCACAGTGTATCTTCAAGATCTCCTGTTCCACTCCCAAGTCATCTAGCAAACCCTGAAGCCAAATCGCCTCCTTCATGGCCTCGGTCAAGGCCATATACTCCGCCTCTGTAGTTGACAACGCAACTGTGGACTGAAGTGTGGAGCGCCAACTCACCGGTGCCTGTGAGAATGTGAATACATACCCCGTAGTCGACCGGCGTTTGTCGAGATCACCTGCATAGTCCGAATCCACATACCCTATGCACTCTTGCTTTCCGGTGTCGTCCTTTTCGAACACTAGGCCTACATCAACAGTTCCCTTGATGTACCTAAGGATCCACTTCACGGCTTCCCAATGACCCAGTCCAGGATCATGCATGTATCTGCTTACCATAGAGACTGCCTGTGAAAGATCCGGCCTTGTACACACCATTGCATACATCAAGCTACCCACAGCATTGGCATACGGAACATGAGTCATATGCTCACGCTCCTGAACACTCCTTGGAGACATCTTCGCTGACAACTTGAAATGCGGAGCCATTGGTGTACTAACAGTCTTAGTATCTTTCCCGATATTAAACCTCTGCAGTACCTTCTCCAGATAGCCCTTCTGAGTCAAGCTTATCCTGCCAGCATCCTTGTCCCTTGTGATCTCCATGCCCAATACTTTTCTTGCTTCCCCCAGATCCTTCATCTCGAACTCGGACGATAAAGTCTTCTTCAGAGAATCAATTGCAGATCTTGACCTAGAAGCAATTAGCATATCATCTACGTAAAGTAGTAGATAGATATACTCACCCGATGGTAACTTGTTGTAGTACACACATGGATCGAAATGGCTTCTTGTGTACTTCTTCTTCCTGATGAAGCTGTCAAATCGTTTGTACCACTGTCTTGGAGACTGCTTCAAACCGTACAGCGATTTCTTCAGCTTACATACCAACTCCTCTTTCCCTGCAGTTTTGTAACCAGTGGGCTGAGTCATGTAGATCTCCTCCTCAAGATCGCCGTGGAGAAAGGCGGTCTTCACATCAAGTTGGTCAAGGTCCAACTCATTCTGCGCCACCAAGGCTAATAGGATCCGAATAGACGAGTGTTTAACAACTGGGGAGAACACCTCGTTGTAGTCGATCCCTTCTCTCTGTGCGTAGCCTTTAGCCACTAGCCTTGCCTTGTAGCGCACTTTATCTTCTTGGAGTGATCCCTGCTTCTTAGCAAATACCCACTTACACCCTATGGCTTTCTTCCCCTTGGGCAACTTGGTCAGTTCCCATGTGTTGTTCTTATAAAGAGACTGCATCTCTTCATTCATAGCCCCTTTCCATAACTCAGCTTCTGAACTGATTTCAGCTTCCCTGAAAGTAGATGGAATGGCCTCTTCAACAACTGGAAGTGCATATGAAACAACCATATCAGTAGTGAGCCAGCCAGGTCTCCTAGTATTCCTCCGTGGTCTTCCAACTGCAGTAGTATCTGGAACAGTACCCATGACCTGCTCCTGATCCTCTTCAACAACTTCAGCATCTTCTTCTGCAACTTGATCACCTCCCTGTGTCACCTCAGGGATGATCTTTACTGACACTGTGTCCTCTAGAGATGGTGGATTTGCATCACTCTCCACCTGCTGCAATAGCTCCTTGGTCTTGTTGGTCTCCACCTGCTGAGAGACCGTAGGCTTCATCATAGAGGCCTCATCAAATGTGACATCCCTGCTGATTATGAATTTGTTGTCCTGTTGGTCCCAGATCTTGAACCCCTTGGTTCCTTTCTTGAAGCCAACAAACACTTCTTTCTTCGCTCTCGGATCCAATTTGTCTTCTCTGACATGATAGTAGGCTGGACATCCAAATATCCGGAGCACATCATAATCTTCAGCAGCTTTACCCGACCAAGTTTCAAGAGGGGTCTTCCCTCCTATTGCAGATGACGGCAACCTATTGACGAGGTGACATGCATACACCAAAGCTTCAGCCCAGAACTTCTTGGTAATCCTGCATTGGACAATATGCACCGAACCTTCTCTAGCAAAGTCCGGTCATTCTTTCAGCCACCCCATTCTGTTGCGGAGTTTCCCTCACTGTGAAGTGCCTCTCTATGCCCTCATCAAGACATAGCTTCTGGAAAGGGTCTGACTTGTACTCTCCTCCGTTGTCAGAACGAAGGACCTTGACTTTTCTTCCCGTACTCCTTTCCTGATTAACCTTCCACTTCACAAACAATTCTAGGACTTCATTCTTGTGTCGCATGGTGTACACCCAGCACCGCCTAGAATAATCATCAATGAACGACACAAAATAGTGGTTTCCTCCAATTGATGCAGTCTTGGAAGGTCCCCATACATCCGTGTGAACATAATCAAGAATGCCTTCGGTGCAGTGTGAAGCTGTACCAAACTTCACCTTCGTCTTCTTGCCGATGATGCAATGTTCACACAGATCCAATTTGCAGGTCTCTGCACCCTTCAGCAGCCCTTTCCTCACAAGAGCTTGCATCGATTTCTCCCCTGCATGTCCCAGCCTCATGTGCCATAGCCGGGTTAGATCTTTCTTCTGACTGGTAGAAGCTGCCACCTGCCCTGTCACTGTACTACCCTTCAAGTAATACAAATTGTTCCGGCGGTCGGCCTTCAACACCACCATTGAGCCCTTTGTCATTTTAAGAACACCTTCTTTAATAGACACACTGAGCCCTAATGATTCCAAAGCACCCACAGAGATCAAGTTCCTCTTCAGCTGAGGTACATATCTCACTTCTTTCAGCTCCCTCACCATCCCGTCAAACATCCTGATCGGAATAGTGCCTACACCCTCCATGATGCACGGATGATCGTCGCCCATGACGACCGAACACCCCTCCACTTCTCAAGACTGGTAAACCAATCTCGATTAGGGCATACATGATATGTAGCACCTGTGTCCAGGATCCACTCTTTATCCACCGAGTAACCTACAACAGGAGTAGTCACTGAAAAGAGAACTCTGAAGAATCTGAATCTGCTCCATCTGCCTGTGATTTACCGCTTGTAGCCTTTGTCACCCTTGTCAGATTTGCTTCAGACTTTGATTCCTTCTTTTTCCCCTTGTACTTTGGACAGTCTACCTTCCAGTGCCCAATCTCTTTGCAGAACATGCACTGATTTTTCTTAAGATCCCTGAAGCCCGACCTAGACTTCGATCTTCCTCTCACCTCCTTGCCTTTCCTCGATGAATTCCTGCCTCTTACTTCCAAAGCCTCCGCTGATGAACTAGACCGACCTGAATGTCTCTCATTCTTCCTTGTCTCATAACTCATCAGTGCTGACGACACTTCATCATAAACTAAGGTTTGCCTTCCATTTATGAATGTCATGGTAAATGTCTCATACTCCTCCGGTGGGAGTGAGTTCAGGAGAATAACTGACTTGTCTTCCTCACTTACAGTGACATCCACATTTAGCAAGTCTGTAAGAAGCTTCGTATATCGGTTGATGTGCTCGTTTACTGTGCTTCCCCTCTGCATCCTGAACTGATACAGCTTACTCTTAAGTTGCAACCTAGACTCCACACTCTTTGTCAGGTACTTCTTCTCAAGAGTATTCCACAGTTTCTTCGCTGACGTCTCATGTTGTACAAGATATTTGATGTCTTGTGACAAACATGAACGTATCAAGCCACATGCCGACCTATTCATCTTCGCCCACTCTTCCTCAGTAGTAGTGGTCTTCTTCCTCTCTAATAGGAGCGTGTCCTCGAGGTTCTGTGCATTCAATGCATCCATGACCTCACACCTCCACATCCCGAAATTATTAGTTCCATTGAACTTGACAACTTCGATCCTTGAGTGATTCATTGTTTTAACGGAAGTAGTTTCTTCTGCCATTGAGGTCTTCTTTTGATTCTCTATTTATGCGGAAGAATAATCCAATTGAAAATAGATCTTTACTCAGATAAAAATGAGATTTTACCTGCCTCTTGAAACCCTAGATCGAGTTTCTCACCGGATCTACTCCAATCACTGATTCAACAAGCCCTCCTTGTGTCCTCCTGAGATCGACACACGATCTCCTCGAACACCAATACCTCTGACCTGAGATCGACACACGATCTCCACCTGATCAGATCTGGAGCCCTTCGAATCCTCAGAATCCCAAGCGTAACCTGAAGCTCTGATACCACTTGTTGTGCGCGCAAACAATCACAACAACAAACCAACAGAGAATCCCTAGATCTCCAGCACAATGCAATCACAAGAGAAAACTCACAAATCACAAACACCAAGTTTAACGAGGTTCGGCCAACGTGCCTACGTCCTCGGGGCAATCAATGGAGAGGTTTTTCTATTAGGAAGATGAATACAAGTTGCTCTAAGTCTCTTTGAATACAAGAGAACTTCAGCAAATACAATTTTCGCAGAGATCCTAAACCCTAGAAATCCTTTAGGCTTAAATACCTCATACAACGGATCAGCAGAAAAAACCCAGAACCCGCATGTCGGTCGACCGGGACGGTCGACCGACCTCCAATTCTCCAATACCGGTCGACCGGGCCGGTCGACCGACCTCTGTCATTTTCTGCTGCTGCTGCTTTTTCCTGCCCGCTGTTCCTTTGCCTTCCGTCGTAGATTCTTTGGCAATCTTCAACAGCACCTGGCATGAATTCACCTCCTCTACTGTACTCTCTCCTCCAACAGGCTTGACGCTACATCAATATCAGAACAATTGCAAAATTATTGAGGTACTATTTGGTGAAAATCTTGAGACTAGTGTGCTCTTGATTATATCATCTTTTTGAACCTATGTCTTAAGGCGATCTCTGTGTCAGTTTTATTTTTTGCTGGAATGCTCTTAGTTTAGTCATCTTGTGGACTTGTTCTTTGGGAATATGTGTTACAAAATTTATATTTAGTGTTTTTTGGAATCATGTAGACTTATCAGGTGTAATCAAGCTGAGTTAGGTCAAGATTGGATAAACAGTCTGTGTTTGGTAACAGCTGTACAGGCCCCAGCCTAACCCACTGACAGACCTAGTAAAGAAGAGGAAGGTAAGAAAACTGGATGAATACTATAATTGTTTGGCAAGTAAGATTTATTACAAGATTCCCACCACTTGAGAATATAACTGACAATGAAATGAATCAGATTCCCCCAAATGGGTTGTTTCTTTCGTTGTAACTGTGATTTTGCCTACAAGTTTGTTAGCATGTAACCACACTTGCAGCAACATCAGCTTTAACAAGGTTTTTCGCTGTTTGCTTCATTGCAGTCACATGAGAACGTTAAGTTTTTGTCCACCTTTTAATTAGAATTTCCTCCAAAAGTTTAAGATTAGCACATTTTATAAATTTTCCTCCACTTTTGCAGGAGAACTTTCAAACAAGTGCAACTATCCACTTTTGCAACTGTAAGTTGTAGTTGCAACTCGGGTTGCAGCAAAACAAACAACACTTAAATGTTCGAATATGATGTGGATGACAATCCGATATTCCTGGGAATCTTGAGTAGTTGTGCAAAATGCAGGAATCTACACTATCCGTAGAAGATTCCTGCATATCAAATGCATTCCAAGAGCAATGTGAAAGCTACAAGGCTTATTACAAGAGATTTATTGGCGGAGTAGCATGAACTTCGCCAACATCTCTGTACATCATCCTAAGATTTCCGTAGACTTTGTACGTGAACAGAGAGTGGAGGTTTCTCTTCAGTTATGAACGGTTTGGATTTTGATAGAGATTTTGCGCTTAGTATCAGCGGTTACTTCCCCAAATTCATCCTTGTCTGTAGAATTTCATTATATTCATTGAAACTTCTACCTTCGTTTTGTGTCAGTTCCTTTACCTGGTACAAAACCCTTTAAGCATAAATTCAACTATAGTAATCACTCTGAAGATTCAAACCCAGAAATCTTCTTATATGCATTAGTAGTTATTTTTTATACAAGTTGGTTCATGTTGCAAATTGTCTTCTCAAATCATTTTAAGACCACTGCTAAATGAAAATGATTTTGTGTGTTAGCCGGTGTCAGAGACAAGTGAGCACATTTACCAGCCTAGAGGACATCTCTTTGCTTTCCTTGATCAGCATTTAGTTCCATTTTGGAGCTTCCTCTTTGTACACACTTAGCTCAAATGTTTCCTGATGAACTTGCATTTGGTTGCCATCACTCTGAATCAATCCTTTGTAGGGCCATCCTGCAGAGTGTAATTCATTTTTCTGATATTGACGAAAATTCCATTGTAGTATATCCATCATCAGACAATCTGCACATCATTACTGCACATGAATTATTCTGTCAGCACTAACTGCCATTTATTCTGGCAGAGGCTGTAATGATTCATTCTTCACCTCTTTTCACTTTCTTCATCAGCTGGCTGTGGCAGAGGCATTGATGAGCGAGAGATGAAGAGGTTCAGCGAGCTACTGTTGACAGGCTTACAAGGATTGACTTGGAATTGCGAACAAAACGAATGTTCAGGGCTATGACTGTAAGCAGCTAAAGCTTTTTTCAGTTTTGCAGCAAACCCAATGGATTCTCCTTTTTGTAGTTTTTACTTCATATTTTCTACTCAAGTTGCATCCTACTCTTCCCATCTATTTGAATCAAGAGCAGGCAGATGGCGCATTAAAACTCGTACGTGAAGCTTTTTTCTTGCATTAAGATGTACAAGTGCTGACTGATTTGTCTATTAACTTTGCTCGAGCTAATTGTGATCGTGGACAGCCTGTTGGTTTATCGTCTACCCAAATGGACCACAAGTGATCAGGTATCTGTTCTTTCACATGAATCCATTATTCGAGCCTTGAATCTGCTTTGCTTCAAGCCTAATTGCAACGGTCACAAGGAGTCATAGTTAAACGGGGAGCAAGGCGCTTTTTTCTCTGTTGCAGAAGTTGCTTCAGTGTGAAGGGCAGGAGCTCATTTCCATCCCTGAGCAACGCTGAAAATGTTTCATCACAGTATTTATTGTCGCACGTGAGTTTCGACATACTCATGCTTTATTTGCAGATTACTGCGACCAAACAGTGTTAATCTGTTGCCACTGGTGGCAATGGTAAATGTTAGTGATATGATACTGTTGCGTTCTGTAGACTTTGTGTCCTGCCATCTAAATGCAATGATCCATTCTCATCTCCGTCTGTGCCTCATACAATTCAGATGAGCTTGGTTATGTTCAAATATTTTCTGGAGTCTTGATAATGTCTCAATACTCATCAATGGCTTCTTTTCTAAAGGGATAGCTTGCCAACGATTGTACTTCATCTGGGTTGTAATTTTAGAGATTGAAAATATTTGGCTGTGTTTGATACTGTCAGGTTCTCATTTCATTATATTTTTCGAGCGCATCATTTCAGATTGCTTCTTTCTTGGCGAAAATGAGAGGAAAATTTCGCTCATATATTGGGGAACATTTGAGGAAATCTTGCACATAAAAGTTTTTGACACTACCTGGGGTCTGTTACTCCTCTTGATGCTTGTGAGTTGCAGGAACATTTTGTCCGTGGGTAGAGTTTTGACTGTGTGCTGGGAGAATCGTGTTCAATGAGCATTTCGTTTTCTTTTGACAACACGAGAGCTCTGGGTGGGGACTTTGCTTATGCCCACCTTCTTCTATTGTTGTATGTTTCATTATTCTCAAAGTAATGAGAAGATGCTGGAGGTTTGCTCTCTTAGTGAGGGCAAAATTAATTTGAGGCCGTGTTTGACAAATGGTATTAGAAATTAGGATTTAGTGCTTTGAAAGAAGTTGGTAACTCCAATCAAACTAATTTAGATCGGATTTTGAAGTGTTTAGCTAAAGTTAGAAGCATTTGGGGCCTAAATCCTTCTTACTCCACTCGCTAAACCACAGCCTGAGAGAGGGAGAGAAGGGTGTCGCTATGTAGAGATGTCGTAACTCTTCAATACATTGACATATACATATGATCGGGGGCGGACCCACATGCAGTTCTTGGTGGGCGGATGCAGTCACTGAATTTTATAAAACAATTGAATAATACATAAATTTGGAACATTTTTTTTTATATAATTTTGTTTAAAATATTTTTACTAGTATAAAGATAATTTTTACTCTAACTCAAGTGATTACTTATAAATCTGAGTTATAGGAACCTAGGAGGCGATAAGTTTAAGTTTTAGTGAGTGCAACATTATTTTTTTATTTTTTCTCTCTCTTACCCCTAAAAAAAAAAAAATCTCATTATATTTACGCCCACATTATAAAAACATTCTGGGTTAGCCACTGCACTAGCCTTCAGCCCCGGGAGGTGTGAGCGCAAGTGTGAGCCCGATTTTTTGTCTTTTCATTTTTTGTTATTCTTTTTTTTTCTCTGCGTTCTTTTTTTATTTTTCTCATTTTGCTTTCGTCAGGGAAGTGTTTGGTTCGAGAAGATTCAATATTTATTTATTTATTTATTGTTTTGTTAACTGAGTTTTGCAGTAAAGAGGTTGGACTGGATCGTGGAAAATCTCAAATTGAAATCCGACTACAGACTTTTGTTTTCACCACACCACCCAAACAAGAACAAGAATAAAAAATAAATAATTAAACAAAACAGAAAACTATATTTCATATGATCTTCACTGATCCATGATAGTGCTCAAAATTCTAAGCTCATAATTTCAGAAGACAGTAAGACATCCATGAACCCTACAAGAAAGGTTAGTAAACTAGGCAAATTGCTTTCTCAATAGCTCTCCATCCATCCATAACTACTAACAAAAAAGGCTGTGAAGATATACAAAATTTCAATCTAAGAGCCACAGATAGACATTGAGAGATCCAGATTTATGCTGCAGTCGTCAGAGCAGCATCCTGAGCATTTTGGAGATGATGAAGAAGAAGAGACAATGCAGCTGCTGTCACTGCCTGAAGAATAATCAGCAGTATTTCTCCTCCTCCTCTGATTCAGGTGCAATGACAAGGATAGAGACAGTTGTGAGGAGTCATCTTCAGCTGCTGCAGCTTCCCCTTTCACCAAAAGCCCACCACCATCATCAGATGATAGTGCCATTTGCAACTGGCACCTACTCTCCAATTTCTTGGCCTGTTGCCATCAATCAGTGAGGGGGAAAAAATAATTACTGAGCTTATTCTTGTTAATTAAGCTTCATCTGATGCTAATTAAGCAATTTGAGAGCATTTAGATTCCAATTTTAAGGGAAAAATTGGAAAAGAAAAAATAAAAATATAGTATTAAATCCTTATCTGATCTATTTATGGATTTAACCACTCAAATCATACCTGCATTTTGATCACACACAATGAATAATATTTCACACACAATGAATAATATTTGCTACATTTATCTATTACTAGGTATCCATGGGCCCAGTGCTCAGGAAATAAAAGGGGGAAAAAAAAATACTGTGTCATTAATTACCCTACGAGTAATAGATGAACTGAGAAGGAATAATCTAACTGTGGAAACAAAAGAGACATTAATAAAAATATAAGCTCTCAAATTGCATGCAATCTTTGACCCATAACTTGTGACATGCCCACCAAAAAGTAGGTCAAGCATATGATGATTGCATGAAAGAAGATATATACAATTATATGAACAAAGAAACGGAGAAAAGCTAAGATACTTACTCATTAGGGTATGAGAAAAAGAAACACAAAAAAAAAGGATTTTTTTTCTTTCTTCTTTACTCTCTAAAAGAAGTTTAATTTTGGCCCCAGTTTTGATGTACCTTGAAAGGGTCATGAGATTCTTCTTCTCTTTTGGAAAGATGATCACCTCCTTTCTCCATGGCATCATCCTCCTCCTCCCTCTGCCACCTGAGCCCCTCCTTTCTCTCTCTCTCCATGGCCATTGCTTGCATGTAATCATAGTACTTGTACTGCAGGGTGACTGCCTCATAGATTCCTTGGCTGCATTGCAAGCTTTGAGACATGGGCTCTGTCTCCATTCTAGCTCTACTAGCAAAAGGTGTTTGAAAAGTGCCAATGAGCAAGAAAAGTTGTTTGTCTTTGTGCAATCCTAGTGTAGCTATCATTGCTTGCAAAACTGGAAAGCTAACCTTTTAGAGGAGGGAAAGGATTGAGCTTTGAAGAAGAGAAGAAACCATCATCATCATTTGGCTCATCACCTCTGATCTCTCTTGTGGGCTGCAAATCTGAGGACAGATAAGAAACTGTTTAGGTGTCAGCTTTAAAATTTTTTGGGAAAAAATATTGGGTTTTTTGGAAAAAAGTCTGCACATTTAGAAAGTGTGGACTAGTTTTTTTAAAGAAAAGTAAAGGCTTGAACATTTAAAAGGTGAGTTTTGGATTCACACCATACTTCTTCTCTCTTTTATTGTTTTATTACTGTTTATCAATGAAAATCATGCATTGCGAAAGGATGAAATAATAATAAAGATTACTGGAAATGGCACTGGTTTTTTAAAGATTCTGAAACTTATTTTTATACTATTTTTGCTTATTAGCAACAACCTAAGTAAAAAAGAAAGAAAAGGTTTTTTTTCCCACCAACAAAGGGTAACCTCTGCAAACAAAGCTTGCCACTTTAGACAAAAATTACAACAGCTTGCTACAGGTTGGTAGAAAATAAATGGAGATGACCAAATTCAAGAAGGTTATAAACTCCACCAAAAAATGAAAAAAAAAATGGTTATTTGAGAAGAAAATAAATACCTTCCCTGCTAATGTCATTGCTTATGCTTCTATACATCTGGTAAAATTTTGAAGGAAAGAAAAAACCACAAATTTTAGCTAACAGAAAGAGATTTAAAAAAAAATTAACAGAATGGATAAATTTAATTAAGTGAGAGACAGAGACCTGAAGATGGCTCTTGACATGAGAAATGGTGAGTCCTTTCACATTCATCAACTGAAGAACAAGTTTTGGGGTGGCCTCTGCACCACAACAAGAAAAACCCCATAATTTATTTTAAAAAACTGAAACAGAAAAATCATTTTAAAAAAAAGAAGAAGATGATGAAATAATCAGAGATAATACTGTCTCGGCCTCCAAGCATGTCAATGGCATGAACAAAGCAGCGGTGGAGCTCAGGAGTCCATCTCAGCCTTGGGACTTTGGATCTGTTGTATTGCCTCACTGCACCATTGCTCCTCCCAAAACTCCCCATTTTTTTCTCTCTGTTTGCTTCAAGAATGCGAGAGAGAGAGAGAGAGAGAGAGAGAGATAAGATTAATGAGCAAAGAAACGATCTTTCAGTGGCTCAATCACCCATTTCTTTGATACCCATTTGGTTGTTTTTCGAAGTTTTTATCTGGGTTTCTGTCTCTCAGGCTAAACTTTGTGAGTTTGTTGGTGTTTTTTTTTTGGTTTTGGGCGCGGGTTGATGGGATGGGAGACTACTACTGGCCTACTGGGTCTTGTAAATAGGGAAAATTACAACAAAATACCTCTAACTTTGAGGGTATTTAAAAACATGTACCCTAAGCTGTTGGTTTAACACATTTTGCTATCCTAAATTTTTTTTCTTTTTTCTTTTAACAGATTCCCACCTTACAGCCGTTAACAGTTTTTTTACAAAGATAAAAATACCCTTGTGGAATTTTTCAGTTAATTTTAAGTGAACTTGAAGAGCGGTGGTAAAAACGAGAAGATGGCGATCTCGGTCGCCGCTTCTGATCCTGGGCGAAGCTCAGATAAAGAAGGGACAGTTTCGTCGAGCAGTTTGTACATGTCGCCGCCTCTGAGTAGCGAGAATGACAATTAGATTCAAATCGAGGCGTTCGAAGCGGAGAAGTTGAGATCTAGACCAAGGGAGGTGGGGGAAGGGAGCAGTTCGCATATCGAGAAAGTGTTCAGCTCGTCGTCGTTGATGCCACAATCAAATCACATGGAAGAGGTTGATGTGGATGATGAAAAGGAGGATGTAGATAGGGGTTCAGATTGGGCCGGGTCGGCGCGGAAACCCGCACGGACTAGTCCCGTACGGGCCCAAGCTCGGTCAGAAACCCGCACGGACCTGTCCGGTGCGGGCCCAGACCTCGCATGGCCCAGGTCAACCGGGCCTTGGCCCGACACAAGCACGCCCAATCCCGGGGCGTGCCCGGGTTTGAAAAAGTTGGCCCTCGACCTGGCCCAGCCCGGCCGCACCCAGGCCGCCCCTGGGCTGTGCGCAACCCAGGCGGGGACCGGGCCAGCCCGGGTGCCCAACGGCCACCCCGGTCCCGGTGCCTAACGGCAATAAAATAGCCATAGGGCCAGATTTGGGGGGTTTGTAAATTTTTTTACAACCCCCCCCCCCCCCCCCCCCGGCAAAAAAAAAAAAAAACATTATTGGCCCATAAAATAGCCGCTTGGGAGGTTTGTAATTTTTTTTACAAAAATCCCCAATAGTTATATTGATCAGAATTTTTTTGCAAAACAATTTACATTTTAACCACTCATTCCCCTCTATAAACACTCACTCTTCCTCACCTCATTTCATCACCAAAAAAATCTCTAAAATATCTCTTAAATTCTCAAACGATCAAGCTTTCAAATACTCAAGTGATCAAGATCCTCAAACTCTCTCAAGTTTTCAAGCTCTCTCAAGTTCCTCAAGTGCTCAAGCTCCTCAGCCTCTCCTTAAGTACTCAAGCTCGCTCAACCTCTCCTCAAGTACTCAAGCTCTTTCACATTCTGGTATGTAATTGTAGATTTTACTTTAAAAATGGACACACACTCTTCCTCAGCAAGCTCTAACAATCTTTCTTCTTCTAGGTATAATCGTAATTTAAATTTGACTAGTCAAGAATGGTATAATTTGAGAAACACCAACCACATTTTATTGATTCTTCTTAACCACCTTCTCATCTACCTTCTAGTTCCACTGCTAAAGTAACAACTTCCATGGTAGAGGAAAAATCTGATGTTTGAAAAAATTTTAAAAAGAAACTATTAATGGAGTTAGGAAGGTTGTATGTAAGATTTGTCCCGATGTTTCTTATGTTTTTCCTAAAAATAGTGGAACTGACGCATTAATTAGGCACATTAAGGCAAAACTGTTGGTGCAGAGGCCCATCACTCTAATTTTGATGAAGATTAACTCATGTAGTTATAGTTTACTAATAATCTTGTGATATTTAGTTTCAGATATTTGATCAAGATATTAGTAGGTGATTAGCTTCAACAAAGAACTTTTGGAGCTTTCACAAGTAGATTCAAGAGCTCGCGCGTCAAGATCGTATCTAGCACTCGGTTGAAGTCAAACTCGTTGGATCGTGTTTGGATCGCATCAAGATCGCATCTAGCACTGGTTGGAGTCAAGCTCGTTGGATCGTGTTTGGATCGAGTCGACTTGGAGACGCTGTTCTACAAGAAGACCTCGGTTTGTTTAGTAGTTTAGATCTTGTGTAAAGATTAGATAGAGTTGATATGCTCAAGTTCACATACACACACAAGTTTAAATGTTTGGTTTTGGTTTTGGTTTTCGGTTTAACCGGTTTCGGATATCATGTCAAAAACATAGATAGATATCTTTCTATGTATATTGGATTCTATCCATATACAATATGCTTCAAAGTTGTTTCAATATCATGTTTTTATATTTACATGAGTTTTGGAGAAAACGGTTTTCCATTTCAAAAATTCAAGTTTTGAAAAATACCGATTTTGGTTTAAGACGAAATTTTAATATCACAAAAATGGTTCAACTTTTTTATAATATGTGTAACGCCCCGATCCCGTAGGTACGGGGACGTTATGGCGACGTACATACGCGAGGTGAAAACAACCTCATGCGTACGTTAAGCCTCAGTACAGGGAATAGCCTCCATATACATAAGGGTTCCAGCAAGGAATAAGTACAAGAATACCTGCAGAAAGAGGTTAGTGATCATAATAGGTATCAAAACAGGGATAAAGAAGATAACAGAAATAAATCATAAAGATACCTATGAAGGATCTCGATGGTGAGTCTCCTCTGTGACTCCAATGGACTATCTGACAATACGATAACTCGGACCTCCAACCTGGGCATGCAAACCCAGGGTCGTCAGAAAGTGACCTAGTGAGTGGTAAAATGAAGGAGGCAATAATATGTACTATAATAATACAAGCACAATAATAATAGATAAGACATGCTGTTGTAATAGTGATACCATATCCTAAGCATATAATAAGCAGCAGAAGTATCTAAACATAAAAGATATAAGCATGTTATCTTTTAATACCATCACTATCAAGCCGGTTATCATCTGGTCATGTCTTTAGGCGTGTCCGGTTTATATCATAAATACTGTCGTCTAGTGGTGACGTAATAGCAGTGACCATACAGGTAGGCATATGCAAACAGAATAGATGCAATGCAGAACATGCGTAGTATGCCACCACAGAAAGAGTAACATGTACCAGGCAAAGTAGCAGATATCCATGTAACATGATAGCGGATAAATTATCAGGACCAGTAACAAGATAGCATACATGTGTCAGGTAAGTCATGTCATTTAGACAATAGTAGCAATCAGTACCAACTGGTATTTTAATCAATCTCTTCCAGTGTTCCATACCACTGGCAGTTCATACTGGAGCCCGCACTCCAGTCGAACCCATCCGGACATGGCCTACGGGTACCATTATCCAAACGAGAGAGTGACCAATAACAAGTGTTCCCAACGTCACTATTGTGTATACTGTTATATATGTTATTTGGAAACCTATGGTCGAAGAGCTCTTATCGGGTGGGTGTATCCCGTGCATACCCGGGACAACGGCCTTACCAGATCCCTGGCTGCTGAGACCAGGGCCAGCCCGCTAGGGCTGTAACATGTAACGGGAATCTCAATGAGCTAAAACAATAACGGGAGCTCATGAGTAACAGATGGTAGCCAGCACTACCCCGTCCCCTGCAGTGGGACAAACAATATGGATCCAGTACATCCACACGATATGACCTAATCAACCGTCAAGTCTCCCCCATCCCGAAGTTATCTTTATGATCTGATATGTCAAGTATACAAGGTAACAAGAACAAATACAGTACATGATACGGTAACATGTTAACTGGACCTGAGTTCTGGTGATAGCATAGAACATTATAACGGGAAACGGGAACAATATAACGGGAAACGGTAACAATAGATGTGGGATTCCACATATTGCATATCAACAGTTCTCATGTCCAGTAACGGAAAATCCATATCAGTAACAGGAAACAATCATATAACATGAATATGATAACATGGAACATGGATTGCACGTGTAACAGGGATATGAAAACATGACATGCATGTGTAACAGTGATATGTAAACATGACATGCACGTGTAACAGTGATATGTAAACATGACATGCACGTGTAACATATGTAAACATGACATGCACGTGTAATAGTGATATGTAAAACATGACATAACTGTACCAATAATATAAAATGCGGTTGTCCGTGCATTGGTCTATCCGTGTACCAGTGGGACATCCATGTGTAGCAATAATCCGTGTACTATATCTGGGTAGTACTCGTACATGTTATAACAGTGGTCAGTGTAATCATCTACTACCATGTCCATTGAACTACAGTATTCGTGTAATGTGGATACCAGTGCGTGAAGGTGTCTAGCATGCATGTCGAGTAACAGCGTAGTGTCACCGAGTATCGGTGAATCAGAATGACAATATAACAAGGAACGTGGGATCACAATATCTAATGGTACATGTACATGTAGTACCAGTGTTTCGTGTGAGGCAGGTACCGGTAATCATACCGAATGGAGTATCAGACATCCCTATTTGTCCCAACGGTCAAATGTTATTCTAATCGAGCATGTTTACACTGTTATTTTATCAGTGACAATTTATGAATCGGTATTTACAGTTTTACAGTGATTAACCAGTAATCATGTTTTATTTACATAAAGCAACTAAGTGCAATAAATATACTAAAAAGATAATTTATAAAATAAAAACACTCACAAACTAGCCATAGGAAGGTAGCTCTCTTTCTCACGCTCTCAACGGATCCAGAATCGTCCCAATCAGAGTCCGAATGCTCCCGATATCGCCCGAATACTAAATCATAACAAATAGGGTTCAATATGTAATAAAAATATTTAAATGCAAATAAGAAATATTAGCAGGGGATTTTCTGTAAAATTACCTTTATTGGATTTCGGAGCGGGTTCGGGCTGTTAACGGGTCGGGTTTAGGGCTTATAGGGTTTTTAATTAACCCTATTGGGTTAATGGGTTTGGGTAAAACCCAAACCCACACAAAACAAAGGGGCAGCAGCAGCTTGCTGCTGCCGCCTACCACAGCCAGCCGGCCAGCTGGGTTGGCAAGCGGCGCTGGCTGGCCGCCGGCGGCGGTCATTCCGGCCAAGAGAGAGGGTGATGAAGAGAGAAGCAAAGAGAGGGAAGGAAAGAAACAGAGAAAGAAAAAGAAAAGAAAATAAAAGAAAAGAAAAGAAAAGAGGAAGAAGGAGAAGAAGAAAGGAGGGAGGAGGAGGAGGAGGTGGCGCCGGCCGGGGGAGGCGCGCCGGCCGGGCTGGGGCGCGGCCTCGCCTGGTTACAGGTTGACCCCCCCTGTTTTGGGTCGCCCAGAGAGAGAGAGGTTAGGGAGAGAGAGGAGAGAGAGAGAGTGGGATTATGTGAGAGAGAGAGAGAGAGAGAGAGAGAAAGAGAGAGAGATTTTATAGGGAGAGAGAGAAGAGTCGGTGGAGATGGGTAAGGCGGTGGGGGAGAACTTGCTGGAAAAAGGAAGAAGGGAAAGAAAAAGAAAAGGAAAGAAAAGAAAATAAAGTATTAAATAATATTATTTAATTTGGCCTAAAATTCGACTAGCTCCGAACGGTGCCCAAAAATTACAGAAAATAGAGAATATTACGTTGAGACGTAATATGAAAATGGTTTGAAGAAATTCTATCCGGTTTGCAAATTAAAAATCCCGGAAGATGTCGTCGGTACTGGGCGACACCGGTTTGGCCGGATTTTCGATAAATTTAGAAAAATTCCCAATAATACCCCAATGTAGATAACACGATTCTAAGACATCTGGTGAAAGTGGATTCTCAAAATACAACTCTATTTGTGAAAGAAAAATCGGAAAGCCACTTATCTATATTGGTCGACACCGACTACGACGATTTTCCAAAATAATCCAGAAAATTTTCAGAAAATCATGAAAAATCTACAATATTAGAAATTGATTTTTAAAACTGAAAGCAGCTCAATCGGACTACCACGGAGGTCAAATCAACATTATACGTCGTATCGCGTACTAATACGGGGATACGTATATCAGGGATCAGGGGGTTACATTTCTTCCCACCTTACAAAAAATTTCGTCCTCGAAATTTCAAAGCAGGTGTGTGAATAATATTTCCAACCCCAAAGCCTAAATGTTACGGGTCCACGACACTTTCGCTGCGCACTCTGCTATCTATAAGGAACTCGGGATGGAGAAGTATGGTAGTGAACTAATCCGAGCGGATGGGAAGCAAGACGATGCAAGGAAAGCGAGAAGAAAATCGGATGTTCTGGTTGACAACTAGAAGGAAGGAAGGAATACAAACTAGTCAAGGAATGAAGTGTCAGGGTCATGGTATTTTTGTACTCGTTGCTGGAATCCCCAAATTCAGATACAGATCAGTTAATCTGAACCTGATTGTACTGTTGGTAAGAGCCCGAGCATTGACCCAGGTGGTTACCCACACCAGGTGTGAACCTAGGCTCTGATACCACTATGTAACGCCCCGATCCTGCAGGTACGGGGACGTTATGGCGACGTACATACGCGAGGTGAAAACAACCTCACGCGTACGTTAAGCCTTAGTACAGGGAATAGCCTCCATATACATAAGGGTTCCAGCAAGGAATAAGTACAAGAATACCTGCAGAAAGAGGTTAGTGATCATAATAGGTATCAAAACAGGGATAAAGAAGATAACAGAAATAAATCATAAAGATACCTATGAAGGATCTCGATGGTGAGTCTCCTCTGTGACTCCAATGGACTATCTGACAATACGATAACTCGGACCTCCAACCTGGGCATGCAAACCCAGGGTCGTCAGAAAGCGACCTAGTGAGTGGTAAAATGAAGGAGGCAATAATATGTACTATAATAATACAAGCACAATAATAATAGATAAGACATGCTGTTGTAATAGTGATACCATATCCTAAGCATATAATAAGCAGCAGAAGTATCTAAACATGAAAGATATAAGCATGTTATCTTTTAATACCATCACTACCTAGCCGGTTATCATCTGGTCATGTCTTTAGGCGTGTCCGGTTTATATCATAAATACTGTCGTTTAGTGGTGACGTGATAGCAGTGACCATACAGGTGGGCATATGCAAACAGAATAGATGCAATGCAGAACATGCGTAGTATGCCACCACAGAAAGAGTAACATGTACCAGGCAAAGTAGCAGATATCCATGTAACATGATAGCGGATAAATTATCAGGACCAGTAACAAGATAGCATACATGTGTCAGGCAAGTCATGTCATTTAGACAATAGTAGCAATCAGTACCACCTGGTATTTTAATCAATCTCTTTCAGTGTCCCATACCACTGGCAGTTCATACTGGAGCCCGCACTCCAGTCGAACCCATCCGGACATGGCCTACGGGTACCATTATCCAAACGAGAGAGTGACCAAATAACAAGTATTCCCGACGTCACTATTGTGTATACTGTTACATTATGTTATTTGGAAACCTATGATCGAAGAGCTCTTATCGGGTGGGTGTATCCCGTGCATACCGGGACAACGGCCTTACCAGATCCCTGGCTGCTGAGACCAGGGCCAGCCCGCTAGGGCTGTAATATATAACGGGAATCTCAATGAGCTAAACCAATAACGGGAGCTCATGAGTAACAGATTGTAGCCAGCACTACCCCGTCCCTTGCAGTGGGACAAACAATATGGATCCAGTACATCCACCCGATATGACCTAATCAACCGTCAAGTCTACCCCATCCCCAAGTTATCTTTATGATCTGATATGTCAAGTATACAAGGTAACAAGAACAAATACAGTACATGATACGGTAACATGTTAACTGGACCTGAGTTCTGGTGATAGCATAGAACAATATAACGGGAAACGGGAACAATATAATGGGAAACGGGAACAATAGATGTGGGATTCCACATATTGCATATCAACAGTTCTCATGTCCAGTAACGGGAAATCCATATCAGTAACAGGAAACAATCATATAACATGAATATGGTAACATGGAACATGGATTGCACGTGTAACAGGGATATGAAAACATGACATGTACGTGTAACAGTGATATGTAAACATGACATGCACGTGTAACAGTGATATGTAAACATGACATGCACGTGTAATAGTGATATGTAAACATGACATAACTGTACCAATAATATAAAATGCGGTTGTCCGTGCATTGGTCTATCCGTGTACCAGTGGGACATCCATGTGTAGCAATAATCCGTGTACTATATCTGGGTAGTACTCGTACATGTTATAACAGTGGTCAGTGTAATCATCTACTACCATGTCCATTGAACTACAGTATTCGTGTAATGTGGATACCAGTGCGTGAAGGTGTCTAGCATGCATGTCGAGTAACAGCGTAGTGTCACCGAGTATCGGTGAATCAGAATGACAATATAACAAGGAACGTGGGATCACAATATCTAATGGTACATGTACATGTAGTACCAGTGTTTCGTGTGAGGCAGGTACCGGTAATCATACCGAATGGAGTATCAGACATCCCTATTTGTCCCAACGGTCAAATGTTATTCTAATCGAGCATGTTTACACTGTTATTTTATCAGTGACAATTTATGAATCGGTATTTACAGTTTTACAGTGATTAACCAGTAATCATGTTTTATTTACATAAAGCAACCAAGTGCAATAAATATACTAAAAAGATAACTTATAAAATAAAAACACTCACAAACTAGCCATAGGAAGGTAGCTCTCTTTCCCACGCTCGCAACGGATCCAGAATCGTCCCAATCGGAGTCCGGATGCTCCCGATATCGCCCGAATACTAAATCATAACAAATAGGGTTCAATATGTAATAAAAATATTTAAATGCAAATAAGAAATATTAGCAGGGGATTTTCTGTAAAATTACCTTTATTGGATTTCGGAGCGGGTTCGGGCTGTTAACGAGTCGGGTTTAGGGCTTATAGGGTTTTTAATTAACCCTATTGGGTTAATGGGTTTGGGTAAAACCCAAACCCACACAAAACAAAGGGGCAGCAGCAGCTTGCTGCTGCCGCCTACCACAGCCAGCCGGCCAGCTGGGCTGGCAAGCGGCGATGGCTGGCCGCGGCGGCAGTCCCGGCCGCCGGCGGCGGTCATTCCGGCCAAGAGAGAGGGTGATGAAGAGAGAAGCAAAGAGAGGGAAGGAAAGAAACAGAGAAAGAAAAAGAAAAGAAAATAAAAGAAAAGAAAAGAAAAGAGGAAGAAGGAGAAGAAGAAAGGGAGGAGGAGGAGGAGGTGGCGCCGGCCGGGGGAGGCGCGCCGGCCGGTGGGGAGGTGCCGGCCGGGCTGGGGCGCGGCCTGGCCTGGTTACAAGTTGCCCCCCTGTTTTGGGTCGTCCAGAGAGAGAGAGGGGTTAGGGAGAGAGAGGAGAGAGAGAGAGTGGGATTATGTGAGAGAGAGAGAGAGAGAAAGAAAGAGAGAGATTTTATCGGGGGTGAGAGAGAGAAGAGTCGGTGGAGATGGGTAAGGCGGTGGGGGAGAACTCGCTGGAAAAAGGAAGAAGGGAAAGAAAAAAGAAAAGGAAGAAAAGAAAATAAAGTATTAAATAATATTATTTAATTTGGCCTAAAATTCGACTAGCTCCGAACGGTGCCCAAAAATTGCAGAAAATAGAGAATATTACGCTGAGACGTAATATGAAAATGGTTTTAAGAAATTCTATCCGGTTTGCAAATTAAAAATCCCGGAAGATGCGCCGGTACTGGGCGACACCGGTTTGGCCGGATTTTTGATAAATTTAGAAAAATTTTCAAAATACCCCAATGTAGATAACACGATTTTAAGACATCTGGTGAAAGCGGATTCTCAAAATACAACTCTGTTTGTGAAAGAAAAATCGGAAAGCCACTTATCGGTATCGGTTGACACCGACTACGACGATTTTCCAAAATAATCCAGAAAATTTCCAGAAAATCCTGAAAAATATACAATATTAGATATTGATTTTTAAACTGAAAGCAGCTCAATCAGACTACCACGGAGGTCAAATCAACATTATACGTCGTATCGCGTACTGATACGGGGATACGTATATCAGGGATCAGGGGGTTACAATATGTGTTGACTTTTAGCCACACGTATTTGTATTTCAAAGATCTTTAAAGAACTTATTTTTGTGGAATTTATGTAATTTTATGGGATTTAATTAAAGATAAAAAGACAAGTTTTCAATCCCTATATTGTTTGACCTGGCTGTCTGCCGGTCGACCGAGGCAGGCGTCGATCAACCGGTCCGGTCGACCGATGTGCACAGACGTGCACAAGCCAAATGGCTGAAAGACTGGTCGACCGGGTCGGTCGACCGTCCAGAGAGCTCTGCTCTATGGAAATGGCCAGTCGACCGAGCGGTCGACCGACAGAGAGTTGTTGCTCTCTGTATCCCGGTCGACCGGACGGTCGACCGGTGGCTCAACGGTCATAAAAATGACCGTTGGCCGGTCAACCGGGCGGTTGACCAGAAGGGCAATTTTGCCCTTTGCCAAACTGCCAACGGGTAGATTTTGGTGGGTTATAAATACCCATCCTCTTGAGCTATTTTAGCCAAGTTTTTCAAGTGCAAAATTCTCATCTTCCTAAGTGTTTTAGCAACGAGTTTAAAAGAATTTTGGGCTTAAAGATTTTATCTTTATTTATTTTAAAGGGTTGGAAAAATCAAAGAAAGTAGAAGTCTTTGAGAATTTTTTTGATCTTCATTTATATTTCAATCATCTAGAATTTTTCCCAAGAGTTTTTCTTTGTGATTTGATTTTAAACTCTTTATTTTCTCACACTTGAGCTATCTATCTATCCTATCTATTAGGATCTTGTTTCTTGTGGAAAAATTAGTTTGTGGTTTAGTGAAACCACCAAGTGTTGTAAACCTTCTTTATATTTGTGCTATCCCTCTAGTGAGAGGTGATTGTGAAGGTTGAGTTGGTATCCCTCTAATGAGAGGTGATTGTGGTGATTGTGGAGGTTGAGTTGGTATCCCTCTAAGTGTAGAGGTGATTGTGGTTGTTTGGCTTTGAGCCTTATCCCTCTATTGTGAGGTTGATTGTTATTTGGCTAAGTGCCCATCCCTCTAAGTGTAGAGGTGATTGTTGTTGTGCCTTACCTCTTGTGAAGAGGTTGTATTTGTTGGAGAGAGGAGTTGTGTACTCCAAAGTTGTATTACCCAAATTCTCAGTGGAGGTTCCCTGTGTGGGAAGTCCTGTATGGACGATATAGTGGAAATCCTTTTGTGTGAAGGCGAGGACGTAGAGCAGTGGCTCGAACCTCGGAACATATCTTGGTGTTTGCGTTTGATCCACTATCTCTAAACTCTCTCTCTCTCTCTTATATTGTGCATTGCATCATATTGTTCATATCTTATATATGCTTGGGTTTGATTGTGTGCCATACTTGTGTTAAACCAAGAGAGTTTTACATAGCACTTCAACTCTTATTTAGAGAAATTTAGAGGAGATAGTCCAGAGCCCTTCACCGAAAATTCGGCTACACTCTTTGATTACACTGAGTGTATTGCAATTTATTTTTAATTTTGCATTATTTGTCATTAGATTAGTCGTACACCTATTCACCCTCCTCTAAGTGTATTTACAAAAACATCCCCAATATCAACCACGACAAACACAAATTTTTTACTTTTGGCGGCACACTAAGCATTTTTAGTTATAATCGTCAAAGAGGTGAAACTAATTTAGCTAAATATTTAATTCAGGCTGAACAACCTTTTACTTTTGTTGAAAATGAAGCATTTGTAAATTTTATTAGAACTACTTATAATCCTGAATATAGTCTATTCTGTAAAAATACTATTAGAGCGAAAATATTTAGGGTTGTTGAAGAAAGAAAATAAATTATAATTCCAACTTTTCTTCTATGACACAAAGAGTTGCACTTACTTCTGATTGCTGAGAAACTCTTAACGGCTTTCATTACATAACTGTTATTGTACACTTTATTAATTCTGACTGGATTTTAAATAAGAGATTTATTGGTTTTAAAAAAATTCTTTTCTTCATAATGGTTATAATCTCAGTCAAACTAGTTTGAAAGTTGTTAGAGAATTTAGACTTGAATATAAATTTTTTTCTATTTCAGTTGATAATGCTAGCAATAATATTGTTGCAACTGAGCTTTTAAAACCTTATTTTAGATCGATTTTGAATGGAAATTTTTTTCATATTCGTTGTGTATGTCACATTATTAACTTGTGTGTACAAGATGAATTAAAATGTATAGATGTTTATATTCAAAATTTAAAAAATACTATTTTATTTAATAAAAAGAGTGGTCCAAGAGGGCGAAACTTTAAACAAATTTGTTCAAACGTCAGCCTACAAATTAAAACTTTTCCTCAGGATATAAAGACTCGCTGGAACTCAATATATAATATGTTGAGGAAAACTATTTCTTATCGGACTGTAATGGATATGTTTATTTTCATAAAATTGCTAGATATATTTATTTCCAATAATCAATGGAAAATTATTGAAGTAATTTGTGGATTTCTCAGTAAATTTGAAAGAGTATTAAGATTATTTTCTGGGTTTTATATAACACTACTAATTTAATATTTTATGAGTTAACTGAAATTACTGAACTGTTTTGTACATATCGAGATGATTTTTTACTTCAAGATATTGTTCATTATATAAAAGAAAAATTCAAAAAGTATTTTAATATTTTTCTAATATATTTTATTTTGCTACTATTATGGATCCTTGAATTAAATTTAAAGGATGTAATTATTTGAAGACCTCCAGAAGAGGAGTGAACAAATAAGATATTTTGTATTTGTATTTGTATCAATTTAAACTTTAATATGAATCTACATACTACATTTGTAATTTTATCTTTTTATCTATATTATTCATTTTGTATTTTTATCAATTTATAATTTATCCAAGATATTGGATTATTAATAAAAAATTATATTTGCATTTTACAACTTGTATCAATTTTGTCTAAATTTGTGTGAATTGTTTTAGATTTTTTTGAATTTTTTTTATTTTTAAAAAACACGAGTCGGGCCGGCCCGTCACGAGCCCGGCTGGATCTCAGGGTCGTGCTTGGGTCCCCATTAGAGGGACTGGGATCAGGCCCAGGGTGGGTCAGGCTCGGCCGCCCGGATTTTTAAGCTGGGGCTAGGCTTGGCCCGGCCTGATCTCCAACCTGTTGGGCTCAGGATGGGCCCGGCCCGACCCGTTTCGCATCCCTAGATGTAGATGTTGATGATGATCACTATGGTCATCTAATCGATAAAAACAGAGGAAGATTCTAGCAGAGCCTTGAAGATTCCGATCAAGTTATTCCATTGATTGATTCTTCATATCTAATAAATTTCTCAACTGTAATTGATGAAAGACTTTCTTTTGTTGTTTGATTGAATAGTCGAATGACTCTATTGCTGGCCTGCTGTAAAATATTGCGAGTATGGATATAACATTCAAAGCTTTGAAGATAAAAAAAATATATGAAAAATTGTATAAATTTGTGTGGTATTGTTGTATTTTTTCTGTAATTTAATTGTAATCTTTTATATTTTCAGGAAACTTATAATGGAGGGCATGTCAAGGTCCTCCGAACGCATCCATCCCCTGAAGTTTGGAGACTGGTGAAGCAACTCGTCAGGTGATGATGATAAAAACACAATATTTAACTAAAAATATTAAAATTTTACTGAAATTTTGGCGAAATCGGAGTCTTATTCTTTCGTGCTTGTTGATGTTAGGAAGTGGAAAGAGATTATTGACAAGTGAGTGAAAGCCAATTTGGAGAATGCATCACTTGCAATTATCAGTAGGTTACCAACTCAAAGATAGAAAGAAAGGGGAAAAAAGGGGAAAAATTGTTTATTGTGGTTTAAATATCTAATGTTTCCCTAAAAGTGGCATTGCACCTGATGGAGGCTCGCCCCAGCAGGTTTTAGTAAAGAGCAACTAGAATGGGCATCAGGTTTTGCCTCTAAACTGATACAAATTTTGTATGTTATTAAATTTGATTAATTTGGGTATTCATCTTTTTGTGTTAATTATACACATGAAATTGATTCAGACACTCACTAATTTTTTAAATATTCTCAAGTACCTCTTGTCATCTCCTTCGCCGTTCTTCCCCTATCATCTCCTTCTGCGCCCCTCTCCCCCCACCTCCCCTCCAGTGCCCCTCAGCCCCCGCGCTTCCCTCACTTTATGGCGAGGGGGTGAGGTCGTGTGCGTGTGTGTGTGTGTGTGTGTGTGTGTGGTGTTGTTGTTGTTGTTGTTGATGAACTGTGAAGGAAAATTTCATGTCCATGGTGAAGAAATTAGAAGAATGGAAGCCCCTATAATGTTTTGTTCTGCTATTATCTAGATTTTCATTGATCTATCTGCAATGTTTTGGTTAATGTAGATTCATGCATTTTGATCCCCTGGTTAAGTGCTTCTGTGGTGCTGAAAACTGCAAAGGATTTCTTGGAAGCAAGTGAAAGAAAAATATGTTAGCCTGCTGGGCCCCAGAAGGAAGAGAAATTCTGCTAAGAGAGCATTCTTTTCTTTTCTCAACCTCCTAGCTCCCGCCCTCCCCTCCCTCTGCGGCGAGTGGGTGAGGTCACGGGGGGTGGGGTTGAGGCGCGGAAGGAGGAGCATGAGAAGGAAAAAGTGGGGAAGTGTTGTGCCTACGACAACAACCTGATGATGATCCCTTGAATCTCCCAAGCACGAAAAACAATCTCAAACAGCACAAAACAATCACCAGAGAAAGCACACACTCAAACAAACAATTTAACGAGGTTCGGTCTCAATGCCTACGTCCTCGGGGCAATCCAGAAAGAGATTAATTTACTTGGAAGATGATTACAATTGTTAGCAGTCTCTTTGAATGCAAGAGAGCTCCAGCAAAACCCCAGCTTTCAGATTCTAGATACTTAACCCTAGAAACCAACAACAGCCCTTAAATACAACAGGTTTTCAAACCTGCAAATCGCAGCCCGCCCTGCTTGTCGGTCGACCGGGCGGTCGACCGACCTCTTCCACCGATCGACTGGGTGCCCAACAGAGAGTTGGGTACTTTCAGTCGGTCGACCGAGCGGTCGACCGAGCTCCTCCTGCGGTCGACCGGGCGGTCGACCGCTCGTGCCTTTGTGCATGTTGTGTACGTCGGTCGACCGGGCCGGTCGACCGAGCACCTGCTACTGCGGGCGACCCCTCGGCAATCCATGTCAACTTCCTCAGCGATATTCTCTCTTTCCAACAATTCTCCACCTCAGTGAAGATTCCCAAATCTGAGCCGAACTGTCTATCGACTCGAGAGCGGCTGCACCAATGTGGTTGCCTACGTACCCTGCCCAAGGGATCAAGCCGTCCGCAGTTCATCCAAATGAGCTTCAGCAAGCTCAAGCTACCTGAAGGACATGGAGCAAAGCTTTACAATGTGCAAACTTAACTCCCGACACCACCTTAGTAAGCATGTCGGCTGGATTCTCTGAAGTGTGAATCTTCAACAGTTCGATATCACCCTCTTCTAGAATCTCCCGAACGAAATGGTACCTGACGTCGATATGCTTCGTCCGTGCATGATAGACCTGGTTCCTGGCCAAGTAGATGGCGCTCATGCTGTCACAGTTAATCTTTAGCAGATCCTGTTCTACGCCCAAGTCATCAAGCAACCCCTGAAGCCAGATCGCCTCCTTCATGGCCTCTGTCATAGCCATATACTTAGCCTCTGTGGTCGACAAAGCGACGGTAGACTGCAGTGTGGAGCGCCAACTCACCGGTGCCTGTGAGAATGTGAAGACATATCTCGTTGTCGACCGGCGCTTGTCAAGGTCACCCGCATAGTCTGAATCAACATACCCTATGGACTCTTGCTTTCCCGTGGAGTCCTTCTCAAACACTAGACCTACATCAATTGTTCCTTTGATGTATCTTAAGATCCATTTCACAGCTTCCCAATGACCCTGTCCCGGATCATGCCTATATCTGCTCACCATGGAGACTGCCTGTGATAGATCTGGTCTCGTACACACCATAGCGTACATCAAGCTACCCACCGCACTGGCATATGGAACGTGAGACATATACTCACGCTCTTGAACACTCTTCGGAGACATCTTTGCAGACAATTTGAAGTGAGGAGCCATAGGTGTACTTACAGACTTTGTATCCTTACTGATATTGAACCACTGTAGTACCTTCTCCAAATAGCCCTTCTGAGTCAAACTCACCCTGCCAACTCTCCGGTCTATAGTGATCTCCATGCCCAACACCTTCCTAGCTTCGCCCAGGTCCTTCATCTCAAACTCTGACGATAGATTCTTCTTCAGAGCATCAATAGCAGCTCTCGACCTCGAAGCAATCAACATATCATCTACATAAAGAAGTAGATAGATATATTCACCTGATGGTAGCTTGTTGTAGTACACACATGGGTCATAGTGGCTACGCGTGTACTTCTTCTTTCTGATGAAGCTATCAAATCGCTTGTACCACTGTCTAGGAGACTGCTTCAATCCGTACAGCGACTTATTCAGCTTGCATACTAATTCTTCCTTCCCTGCAGTCTTGAAACCTGTAGGCTGAGTCATGTAGATCTCCTCCTCTAAATCGCCGTGGAGAAAGGCGGTCTTCACATCGAGTTGGTCAAGGTCCAACTCATTCTGCGCAACCAAGGCCAAAAGAATACGAATTGACGAATGTTTAACTACAGGAGAGAATACCTCATTATAGTTAATTCCTTCCCTCTGAGCGTAGCCTTTAGCCACCAACCGAGCCTTGTAGCGCACTGCATTTTCTTGGAGAGATCCTTGCTTCTTAGCATACACCCACTTGCATCCTATGGCCTTCTTCCCTTTGGGCAACTTGGTGAGTTCTCATGTGTCGTTCTTGTAGAGAGATTGCATCTCTTCATTCATGGCCTCTTTCCACATCCTCGCTTCCAAACTGATCTCAACTTCTCTGAAGATAGATGGAATAGCCTCCTCAACGACTGGAAGTGCAAATGCTACGACCATATCAGTGGTGAGCCAACCTGGTCTCCTAGTGTTCCTCCTTGGTCTGTCAACTGCAGTAGGATCAAGAGCAGTACCCATGACCTGTTCTTGACCCTGATCAACCTCTTCAGCACCTTCTTCAACTAATCAATCACTGCCCTGTGTCACCTCAGGAATGATCCGAACCAATGCTGACTTCTCTAGAGATGGTGGATCTGCATCAATCTCCACCTGCTGCGATAGCTCCTTGGTCTTGCTGGTCTCTACTTGCTGAGAGACCGTAGACTTCATCAAAGAAGCCTCATCGAACGTGACATCCCTGCTGAGTATGAACTTGTTGTCCGTTAGGTCCCAAATCTTGAACCCCTTGGTTCCTCGCTTGAAGCCAACGAACACCCCCCTTCTTTGCCCTTGGGTCCAACTTGTCTTATCTGACATGGTAGTAGGCTGGACATCCGAAGACCCGTAGCAAATCATAGTCACCAGCAGCTTTTCCTGACCAAGCTTCAAGAGGAGTCTTCCCCCTATCGCAGACGACGACAACCTATTCACGAGGTGGCATGCATACGCCAAAGCTTCAGCCCAAAACTTCTTTGACAGTCCTGCATTGGATAACATACACCGGACCTTCTCTAGCAAAGTCCGGTTCATCCTCTCAGCCACCCCATTTTGTTGCGGAGTCTCTCGTACAGTGAAGTGTCTCTCTATGCCCTCATCAAGTCATAGCTGTAGGAAAGGATCCGATTTGTACTCTCCTCCATTGTCAGAACGAAGGACCTTGATCTTCCTTCCCGTGCTTCTCTCCAGATTCGCCTTCCACTTCACGAACAGTTCTAGGACTTCTCCTTTGTGTCGCATGGTGTACACCCAACAGCGCCTAGAAAAATCGTCAATGAACGACACAAAATAATGGTTACCTCTAATCGATGCAGTCTTGGTAGATCCCCAGACATCCGTGTGAACATAGTCAAGAATACTCTCCGTGCAGTGTGAAGCTGTGCCAAACTTCACCTTGGTCTTCTTGCCAATGATGCAATGCTCACAGAAATCCATCTTGCAGGTTTCGGCACCCTTCAGCAACCCTTGCCTCGCAAGAGCTTGCATTGACTTCTCTCCTGCATGTCCCAGTCTCATGTGCCACAGCCGGGTTGAATCTTCCTTCGGACTGGTAGAAGCCGCCACTTGCCCTGTCACCGTACTACCCTTCAAGTAGTATAGGTTGTTCCGGCGCTCGGCTTTCAACACCACCATCAAACCTTTTGACATTCTAAGGACTCCTTCCTTAATCGACACCCCAAGGCCCAATGACACCAAAGCTCCTATGGAAATCAAGTTTCTCTTCAACTGAGGTACATACCTCATTTCCTTCAGCTCTCTCACCATCCCATCAAATATTCTGATTGGAATAGTGCCAACACCCTCCATGATGCACGGATGATCGTCGCCTATGACGACCGAACACCCATCCAGCTTCTCAAAATTGGTAAACCAGTCCCGATTAGGGCATACATGATATGTTGCACCGGTATCCAAGATCCACTCGTTTTCACCTGAGTAGCCTATGATGGGCATAGTAACTGAAAAAGAGAACACCGACGAATCTGAGTCCGATCCATCTGCCTGTGATTTTCTGCTTGCAATGTTAACCACTTTTGCGAGATTTGCTTCAGACTTTGATTCTTTCTTCTTTCCCTTGAACTTCGGATAGTCCACCTTCCAGTGCCCAATCTCTCTGCAGAAAGCACACTGATTCTTTTTAAGATCCCTGAACCCTGGCCTGGACTTTGATCTTCCTCTAACCTCCTTGCCCTTCCTCGATGAACCCCTGCCTCTTACTTCCAGTGCCTCCGTCGATGAGCTTGACTTAGAAGGATGTCTCTCCTTCTTCCTCGTCTCATAACTTGTCAGTGCAGATGACACCTCATTGTAATCCAAGGTCTGCCTTCCATTGATAAAGGTCAGTGTGAATGTCTCATACTCCTCCTCCGGGAGTAGGTTCAGGAAGATGATCGCCTTGTCCTCCTCTTCTACAGTGACATCCACGTCTACCAAGTCTGTAAGAAGCTTCGTGTATCGGTTGATATGCTCATTCACTGTGTTCCCCTTCTTCATCTGAAATCTGTACAGCTTACTCTTAAGCTGCAACCTGAACTCAACACTCTTCGTCAGGTATTTCTTCTTAAGGGTTTCCCACAGATGCTTCGCCGACATCTCATGTTGTGCAAGATATTTTATGTCTTGCGACAAACATGAACGTATCAACCCACACGCCGACCTGTTCATCTTTGCCCACTCTTCATCAGTGGTCGTGCTCTTCTTCTTCTCCAATAGGAGGGTGTCCTCGAGGTTCGATGCATTCAGTGCATCCATAACCTCACATCTCCACATCCCGAAGTTATTTGTACCGTTGAACTTGACAACATCAATCCTCGGGTGAGGATTCATTGTCTTAACCCAAGCAATTTCTTCTGCCATTGAGATTACTTGATCCTCTATCTATGCAGAAGAACAACCAACTGAAATAGATCACTACTCAGATAAAAATTGAATTTTTACCTTTTTTCTAAAACCCTAAATTGAGTTTCTCACCGGATCTACTCCACCACAGATTCCACGAGCCCTCCTTGCGTCCTCCTGAGATCGACACACGATCCCACGAACACCAATACCTCTGATCTGAGATCAACACACGATCTCCACCGAATCAGATCTCGAGCCCTCCGAATCTCCAGAAATCTCAAGCGAAACCTGGAAGCTCTGATACCACTTGTTGTGCCTACGACAACAACCTGATGAGGATCCCTTGAATCTCCCAAGCACGAAGAACAATCCCAAACAACACAAAACAATCACCAGAGAAAGCACACACTCAAACAAACAATTTAACGAGGTTCGGCCTCAATGCCTACGTCCTCGGGGCAATCCAGAAAGAGATTAATTTACTTGAAAGATGATTACAATTGCTAGCAGCCTCTTTGAATGCAAGAGAGCTCCAGCAAAACCCCAGCTTTTAGATTCTAGATACTTAACCCTAGAAACTAACAACAGCCCTTAAATACAACAAGTTTCCAAACCTACAAATCGCAGCCCGCCCCGCTTGTCGGTCGACCAGGCGGTCGACCGACCTCTTCCACCGGTCGACCGGTCGGTCGACTGGGTGCCCAACAGAGAGTTGGGTACTTTCAGTCAGTCGACCGGGCGGTCGACCGAGCTCCTCCTGAGGTCGACCGGGCGGTCGACCGCTCATGCCTTTGTGCATGTTGTGCACGTCGGTCGACCGGGCCGGTCGACCGAGCACCTGCTACTGCAGGCGGTCGACCGGCCCGGTCGACCGGCCAACCTGCTGCTGCTAATTTCTGCTGTTGTTTTCTTTCGCGTTTTCGTCGTCGACTTCCTTGGCGATCACCTCGATGACCCCTCGGCAATCCATGTCAACTTCCTCAGCAATATTCTCTCTTTCTAACAGGAAGAAGAAAGCGCATTTTGGACTTTTCAATTTGAGAAAATAGTATTAAAAAATAATGACACTCATGTAAGTAATTAGTATGTGTCTTAATTAATTCTTTGTGCCAATATTTGTGCCGTGAAGAAGGGTATTTTTGTTTCTTGCACGTGAAACTCAAGTGTTGTATGAATTCCCCACGAATGTGTCATTTAAATAACTTAAGACGGTAGGATATATTGAAAAATAATTTGAGATATATAGCTGTAAATATTCAAAATATGTGGTATTTTGGTGTAATTTTCCCAGCTGTAAATATATCGTTGGGGCTGTCTGGATTAAAGCGACAACTCCAGTGTGAGAGCACAGATCACAAGATGGAGTTAACGAGACGGATTTATAATTAAAATATGTAAAAAGCAGGAAACTTTTCCTTTTTTTTTTAACATTTACACCCTCACAAGCTGTCTCTTTTGCCATGTCCATGTTATCTAGAATTGGGTTTTAATTAGCTTAGATAATAGAGTCCTGCTATTTGGCTCTCTTGTTAGCTCCCGCTCTGGCTCCCGCGCTGATGTGGCATGCCACATAGCATGACACATAAGCTCCAACCTCAACCCAAAAATTTAAATTTCCCCCCAATTTCAAATTTTGAATTTCCCCCTCAGCCAAAAAAATTAAATTCCCTTCCAGCCCCAATTAACAAAAGGAAGATAGATCCCTCTCTCTCAGTGTAAATCTCTCTCTCTCTCTCTAGTGTAGATCCGAGCGCCGCCCCTCGCCGTTCATCGCCGCCCGTCGCCGCGCGTCGCCATCTGCCCCTCTCTCTTTGTCCATCGCTGTTTGCCCCTGCTCTCTCTCTCTCTCTCTCCCTCTTTCCCTCTCTCTCGGCCACCCGTCGCGCGTCGCCCATCGCCGAATGCGCCCGCGCTCTCTCTCTCGGCTGCCCATCGAAGAATCAATAGAGCTGACCCTTCAACAGAAAATGAATACAAGTAGTTGAATAGTTACAAGCATGAATACAAAAATAGAACATGAATACAAGCAGAATCATTACAAAATATTGTTTCCATCCATCCATAATTACATGAATACATCACTCTCAAATGAGTCAAAGTTCTATAATATTGAAACATAAGAAAATAATCATTAAACTATGCATGTGAGATGCTAAAATCATATATATTTTCAGTGTAATTAGGACTGCGACCATGGTAGCAGTCCTCAGAAAAAGACTGCGACCTTGGTAGCAGTCTTCAGAAAAAGACTGCGACCTTGGTCGCAGTCCTTAGAAAAGACTGCGACCGTGGTAGCAGTTCTCATAAAAATACTGCGACTTAATCACAGTCCTCATAAAAAACTGCGACCATGGTAGCAGTCCTCAGAAAAAGACTGCGACCTTGATAGCAGTCCTTAGAAAAAGACTGCGACCGTGGTAGCAGTTCTCATAAAAACACTGCGACTTAATCACAGTCCTCATAAAAAACTGCGACCATGGTAGCAGTCCTCAGAAAAAGACTGCGACCGACCATGGTAGCAGTCCTTAGAAAAGACTGCGACCATGGTAGCAGTTCTCATAAAAATACTGCGACTTAATCACAATCCTCATAAAAAAACTGCGACCATGGTAGCAATCCTCAGAAAAAGACTGCGACCATGGTTGTACCATATTTGGCTGTAGTATGTAAGGATTTGAAATCATGCTTTCTTGAGAGGAAGTTCCAACACCTACTTGAGACTGTGTTAATTGTTGTGTTGGCGGATACACTCCCCATGATTGTAGCATGTAAGAATTTGAGACATTGCCATCATGATCAGATTTCTTTTTGCTCTGCCTACTTGCAGGCTTAATTCTGTTTTTCCTAGGCCGCTCTTTACGACTCTTAGATAGTGGATCCAATATGTTTTCCAAGCCATCCTCTTCATCTTTCCTTTCTTCTTTCACAATCTCATGAGTCATTGGAATATCTTTTTGCTTCCGATATGTTTCACTTATTTGTAATTTTTTGAGCTTGATGTCTATCCAATTTTTAACATCATTATATTTATGATTGACTGGGGCAGCCAAATCTGCAACCTCGCTAAAGCAAGGCACAACTCGCGATAGCGCGACGGGTGGCCGAGAGAGATGGAGAGAGAGAGAGAGAGAGAGCAGGGGCAGACAGCCGTGGAGAAAGAGAGGGGCAGATGGCGACGCGCAGCGACGAGACGATGAACGGCGAGGGGCGGCGCTCGGATCTACACTAGAGAGAGAGAGATTTAGACTGAGACAGAGAGGGATATTTTATTAATTAGGGTTGGGAGGGAATTTAATTTTTTAAGCTGAGGGGGAAACTCAAATTTTGGAATTGGGGGAAATTTAAATTTTTTGGTTGAGTTTGGAGCTTATGTGTCATGCCATGTGGCATGCCACATCAGCACGGGAGCCAAAGCGGGAGCTAACAAGGGAGCCAAATAGCATTTTTGTAGATAATATTATATGCACCAACATTTAAAAGTTATATACATTTAGTTTTTCCCTCTTGTTCTACCCTTCATCGATAAATCATTGCAAAGTTAGTAAGTGATCTTAACATGTTAAAACGAGAAATTAAAGAATCTGTGTCTTATTTTTCTATTTGAAACGTAGGTTGCAGCCGAGACTTGAGAGCTCTCTATAATTCACAGTCACTAATTTAACGTGGTTCCGCCAATCAAACAGACCGTATGTACGGCCACGGGAGAAGAAGGTGAAACTTTATTAAACTTTAGAATAGTACAATAAGAAACATTCACACCTCTCGCGAAGAAAATTTCAAACTCTTTGATGTCCGCTAAAAAAAGCAAACTCTTATAGCTAAAACTTCTCTAACGAATATCTCACAAATTTCTTTTTGTTCACTATAACTTTGAAGGTCACCTCCAAAGGGTTATTTATAAACCATAGGAGCATCGTACTCCTATACAAACTCTAACAATACGAACAACACCGCATCAGAAAAGAAGAAAACTCGAGTTTAACTCAAATTGCAATCAAAGTCGCAAAAGAAAACTGTCAACAGTGTTATTAGTCAACTAATCTAATTATTAGTCGACTAATTCTCTCATTAATCGACTACACAGTCAACTACTGAGATGTCTCTATTTTCTATTTGCGCCATTAGTCGACTCTTGAGATGTCATTAGTCGAATAATTCTTCATTAGTCGGCTATTCTTAGCCATTAGTCGACTAGTCTACGTCTCAACTGTGCACACATGTCCGTTTTCAATCTTTGAAGTTTCGTCTTTCCTTCACGACATAATCTAGTTACAATCCTAACACCCTTTTCATCCTCTTAAAGAATAAGCATATAATATGTAGATTTTAACAAGTGATAAGAAATAAAATGGATGAAATGTTGATAAACATATCTCTGAAGTCTACAACTTTATGGTTCTACGTTAATTTGTACCAGATAGAAAAAAATATAAATCAAACTCTATGCATCAAATAATTACTCCATCGTAAGTAATTCTGAAACCACATAATTTGATCTTGAAAATTGTCTTTCTTCATGCAATGCAATGGCGAGCTTATAGAGCAGGTTGCTCTTTCTAAGAAATAAGATTCAATTCAATGTTAACAAGGAAACAAATATAACTAATTAATTCTCTAATTAGCTGGCCTAGACTATATAGTACACTTGACATTTTGAGGTTTTAGAAGACTCATGTGACGTATGAGGGACAAGCAAAAAATTGTGATTTTGAGGGTTAACATTAAGGGTGCCGTGGTGATCTGATATTGTTTTTATCATATTCGTATATGCATCCAACCTTCGGATACGGATATAGATATTGGCGGATATGAAAAAAATGATATCTGTATCCGCTAAAATCGATATCGAATACGGATCCGATATTAGCGGATCGGATGCGGGTACTAATCGGATATGCAAAAATGGATACGGTTACGGATATACTTATATTATTTTTTTTTCTCATCTATAATAATATAAAATGTTATACATATTATTTTTTTTGGAGAATGTAAATTTTATTTATCAAAACTGTAAGAAAGCCAAATCGGCAAACTACACCTTACAATGTATCCTCACAGCCAAACTCAAGATCCTATTAGTCGACTAATCACAAATTTAGTCGACTAATAGTAGTAGTCGACTAACTCCTATTACTAGTCGACTTGAAAAGAGTTCTGGAAGTAACTTTGTTCTCTGTTTATGCTCCAGTCGACTATATCAGTATACCTAGTCGACTATACATTAATCTAGTCGACTAGATCAGAAAGCCTAGTCGACTAACATGCACCAAGTCGACTAACCATAAAGTTAAGTCGACTAAGAAGTTGAGCTGGATGTATCCATCTTCTCTGTTGCCGCAGGAGTCGACTATACCAAAATATTAGTCGACTATATAAGATTTTAGTCGACTAGAACCACCCAATAGTCGACTAATTCTGCTGGGAACCCATTTTTCCTGATAGAATTCCAATTCTCAAAACGCCACATTTGTATTTGGATCCAAAGCGAATACAATCCTATAGATGTACAGTTTAATCTTGAATACAGTAGAAATCACCTCCTGAGCCTGGCCTTCAAAAATTTTCATATTGCGGGCATTCCAGATATGATAGACAGTACAAGCAAGGGCCACCTTTTTAGCTTTTGATTTTCCACTGGAACCCTTCGCCTCCTTCCTTATCCACTTAAGAGCACTAGAGATAGTTGACATCCCCCGAGAGATACCCAGCCATTCTCTAATACATCTCCAAACCATAGCAGAGAAGGAACATTGAAAGAATAGATGTTCTGCCGATTCCCTATTACCAACACAGAGTGCACACGATTCATCAACCTGAAGAAAGGTCAATCTATCTTTTGTAGGTAGCCTCTTCCGCACTGCAAGCCACAGAGTAAAAGCATGCTTTGGTGTGACATACGAATTCCAAACTGAGCTTGACCAAGCTAGCCTGGGACCTTTATATCTGAAAAACTCATATCCAAGTGAAATGCACATCCGCTCACCTACCGCCCAAGAGGATAACCTCCTCTTTGCCGCCTCAACTGAACCTTCTACAAGACATATTTTATCTCGTATCGCAACTAGCCTCTTTAGCAATGGCGAGTCGTCCCTAATACATTTCCATTCCCAAGCAGAGACATCCCCTTTAAGGTATATATGATGCACCCAACGCACCCATAAAGTGTCTTTTTTCTTGTGAATGTTCCAAAAGGATTTTGCTAGCAGGGAATCATTCCAAGTTTTAAGATCTCGGAATCCTAATCCACCTTCCGATTTTGGCAAACACATGGATTTCCATGAAACCGGATGATGGCGCTTATTCCATAAGAAATTCCTGCACAGCCGAGTTATCCTCTCTATGATAGCACCTGGAACCGGAAAAATAGATAGCCAGAAGCAATCCACTCCTTGTAGTACTGATCTGATAAGCTCAGCTCTACCCGCAGAAGAAAGACTGGAAGCCACCCATGAGTTGATATACATAGTTATTTTATCAACAAAAGGTGCAAAATGGTCCAACTGAAGCCTCTGAGCCGCCAACGGGACACCGAGATAACGGAAAGGCATCACACCAACAGGGATACCAGTCAATTGCCTCATTTGAACAAGTTCCTCTCCATATACTCCCGCTGTAAAGAGGCTAGAGTTGAGCAAATTAGCACACAGTCCCGATTTCAAACCAAAATCCCTGAGGCTATCCATAATAATACTGACAGAAGGAATGTCCCCTCTCGCCATGAGCATGAGATCATCAGCAAATGCCAGGTGTGACAACCTAAGCTTTCCACACCTTGGGTGAAATTTGAACCCCAATCTGTTTGTACTCACCTTAAGACTCCTCGACAGATATTCAATGCATATAAGAAAAAGAAAAGGAGACAAAGGATCACCCTGTCGCAATCCTTTCTTTCCATTGAACATCCCCCACATCCCTCCATTCATGCCAATAGAATAAGATGGAGAAGTTACACATTGCATAATCCATCCAATAAATCTGTCTGGGAATCTAAGACCAGTCATTACCTCAGCAAGGAATTCCCAAGAGACCGAATCATATGCTTTCCAGAGGTCTACTTTAATCAAGCATCTCGGGGATATCCTCTTCCTGTTATACTTTCGCAATAACTCTTGGACCAAATGAATATTTTCAATCATACTCCGGCCCTCCACAAAAGAAGATTGCGAATCATCTATAATTCCTCCGAGCACAGGTCGCAGCCTCGCAGCCAGGATTTTAAAAATCACTTTATAGATCACATTACAACAGGCAATAGGCCTAAATTCACTCACAGCTTTAGCATGAGCAGATTTAGGCACTAAAGCAATCAAAGTGTGATTCATTTGCTTCAGAAGAGATCCTGATAAGAAAAATTCCTTAACAGCATCACAGAACTGAACACCAATAATATCCCATGCTGTCTTGAAGAAGAGTGCACTATAACCATCCGGACCCGGTGCCTTGTCATTCCCAATACCGAACAGTGCCTCCTTTATCTCCTCCGAGGTAACCTCCTTCAACAGATCACAAGCTTGACGGAGGAGATAACCTCCCCACAATGAAGCACCTGTGGGTCAACATGCTCTACCTGAGAACTAGTACCCAGAAGTCCCTCGAAGTATCGACTAAATTCCAATGCTACCTCCTCCGTTGACTCCGTCAATGAACCATCCTCCTTAGAAATAGCCGCCACATAACCCCTCCCCTTGTTTCTTTTCACAATACTGTGAAAGAACTTAGTGCATTTATCAGATTTAGAAACATAGGTGCATTTAGCCAGCTGGTAAAAGTAGTCCATCTCCGCCTTAGATAAGGCCAATGCATTTTTACGTAACTCCACAACCTTTTCCCGAAGTTCATAATTATCAATTTGAGTTTGGATCTGTACCTGAGCCAGTTTAAGAAGTAACCTAGCCCGTTCAGCTCGTGAAGCAATATGACCAAAATTCCTCTCATTGAAAAGTTTCAACGGGGCCTTCAATAGCTTTAGCTTGCGACAAAACTGAAATTGAAGAGAACCTACTATCTCAATATCCCAGGCAGCTCTAACAGTCTCCCGAAATTCCTCATGACCCGCCAAAAAATTCCAGAATCGAAAAGGTCTATTTACCGTTCGGGGCCGCTCCAGCAAAGAGACTAGTCCAGGGGAATGGTCCGATAGACAACCAGAAGGTAAGAATTCCACATGGCAGTAGAAGGCCCTCTGATGCCAAAGTGGGTTGGCCATCACTCATCCAACTTAGACCATACAGTACCATTGGTCCAAGTCAGGTGGCATCCCGTGAACTGTAAGTCAGACAGTCCCAACTCATCACAACACTCAGTAAAGTCTTTAATTTGGTATTGTGACACCTCCGCACCACACACTCTCTCCTCCTGTCTCAAGATATTGTTGAAATCCCCCATCAGAAGCCAAGGCTCAGACAGAGTATCACCCCACCTAATTAAGTTCTCCCATAGGCTTCTCCTAGTCCCAATGGAATGGAACCCATAAACAAAACTACCAATGAAAGTTACTGATGATACCTTACATACCACCCTGCAGTGAATAATCTGAGGGAGAATCTCCAGAGTATCCAGCTGAATCTTCAATGGATCATACAGGATTAAGATTCTACCTCCACCATGAGAACCAAAGTTGTTGACCTGCTTCCAACCTTTAAACCTCCTATGCATGAACACTTCCAGTCCAGACTCTGAAAGTTTAGTCTCTAATACTGCCATTAAACCAATCTCCCTCTTTTTTACTAATGCCTCAACACCCTTTTGTTTCAGGGGTAGGTGAAATCTCCTGATATTCCAAAATGCCATCCTCATTTGGAAGGTTGAAGGGATTTCCCCTTCGTTTTTCCTTTAGCTACTGAGGCAAAGCTGAGACCCTTTTCTGTCAGTTTCCGATTCTCCCTCACAACCACCTGACGACTCTGTGGCACCTCCACAGTCTCATTTTCCTTGCCCCCTACTGTGATCTTCTCCCGAATCTGGACCGAAGATTTCTCCAAGATCACCCCCGAACCGTGTCTCTCATCCTGAGATACGAGCCTGTCAGAAGCCCCCGATCTAAGTTCAGGACCCATCTTCTGCTTCCTTTTATTAAGACTTCTAGACCCCTCATGTTCCAATCCCACATTAGGTAACCCTTGCAATCCAGCTTCAACCGGTCTCTTCTCGGACTGTTCTGGCACAACAGAAATTTCTGCTGCCTGAACAGACTTTCCTGGCAGCAGAATAGGCTCCGTAGTACCCGTACCATGCTTGCTGCCCCCAATTAGTACATCACCTTGATTCACACCAACAGCCTGTTTCGGAGCACCTATAGGCACAGTCATGCCCGATGTCGCCATGGCAACGCTCAGATTCCCACTAGTCTCCCCCTTCTTTTGCATAGCCACACCACCTGGCCGTCCCATCTTCCGAGGCACATAAGCAGTATGCTTTGTCCCTTCCAAAACTTTGCTACAATCACCCTCCATATGGCCAAACACCTTGCATTTCTTACAGTATTTAGGTTTAACCTCAAAAACTACTAATTGGTCATAAATGTCACCAGTCGGTAGCTTAATTTCCAACGATGAGACGAGTTCCTTTGAAGCATCCACCTCCACCATCACCCTGGCAAAAGAAAGCCTCTCTTTAGTTAAGGTCATCTTGTCAGTGGAGATTGGTTTCCCAATTCTGGACGCAATTTTGCTCAAAGCGCGGGCATTCCAACATTCAAGTGGAAGATCCGGTAATTGAACCCAGACCGGTACTGTAGCAAACTCTTCACCTCCAAATCTGAAGCACCTTGGCATGTTCTTCAGCATCAAGCATCTCCCATAGATAAAGTATGGTCCCCCATTCAAGACACTAAGTCTATCCTCCTCCGATGTAAATTTAAAGACTATCCATCCGGAACGATGGACCCAGTGTGTACATTCAACCTTCCACCCCTCTCGAATATTCCGGACCGCATCCATTCCTGGGAATCGACCTGTAAATTGGCCCACTAGACAGAACCCCCATATCTCTGCAACATCATCAACATCCTCATTCGTAATGTTCAGCATATCCTCCCCGGATTCCACCATATCCAATTTGATACCCTTGCCAAAGTTGCGGTTGTCTCTGAATAAGTTAACCCACGGGGCTCTCTTAACAGTAGTCGCCCCCTTCTGTGTCTCCACTGCAGTAGAAACAACCCTCCGCTTCTTCTCAATATCAGTAGATTCTAACTGTGGCATTCCATCAAACACCTTGTGTGCCTCCAAATCACCCGTCTTGTGCAATAAGCGAGAATCCGACGCATCACCCCCAACATCTTCAGAGCCTTCAGAATCAGAAGAAGCAGAGGCAATTTCCACCTGCACTACATCATTAACCTGCTGCCTCACAACATCTGCAGCACCAATCGGCTGAGGTTGTCCATGGGGCGATGTCGCATCTCCAGTAGCACCCTCCAATAACCTTCCCTCAACTTCTTTAGAGATCCCAACTCGGGATCTAGTGGCCGGCATCATAGAAATATGTCGACCAAGAGAAATCTCCAGCAGTTCCCACCAGCCCTAAAAAGGGGATGGGATCACCAAGAAAATGCAGACCAGGTAAAGAAACAAAGAAGAACCCAGGAGGGAGCAATAGCTGAAGAGGAGACAAGGCAGGAATCAACCATGGAAGATTCAGCCCTGGGAGAGCGTCACTCTCGAACTCCTCGATCAATTGCCCCCTGGAAAGGGGTGGATGGGAGTCCTGCGCCCGGGCCTAGGTCGGCGTCGTGAACCGGCAAAGTGAAGGCCGGCGGCTGGCTAAGATCGGGCCGGCGGTAGATGAAGAATGGATTACACGACCTCCAGCGTCAATGTTTTCATCGTATCCATTATCATTCGGCTTCTATAGTAATGGATTACACGACCTCCAGCGTCAAATGTCAATTCGAACTCTAGGGTTGATATCGAAATACCCAAAATATCTCTTTCTACTCTTGCAAGAATTACATACTTTTCATTATTACTTTTTCATCAACTCCAAATATCTAAATCTATTGTCTCATTCAATTGAAGAATAGTCTCTTCCACACAGATATTATTATCAAGTACCCAACTTTCGGATATCGGATTGGATACGGATCGGATATTGTCTTTACCATATCCGTATCCGCACCTAACTTTTGGATACAGATAAGGATATTAGTGGGTGTGAAAAAACTATATTCGTATTCGGGTTAGAGGCAGATTCAGATTCACATATCTGCGGATAATCTAAATCCGATGGCACCTAGCAGTATACACAATATTTTTTTCAATATACGCGTAATATAATAATAATTTCAGTGTGAGCATAAATATTATAAAAAGAGAGAAAATAAAAAAAAAAGTTACACCCAAGAGTTGAACTTATGACCCTGGTTAGCTAAAGCTCTAAAGTATCTTTATTTTAGTAAAAATAATTTAAAATGATGAGACTATGCACAAAAAAATTACAAATTACTACTACTCCATATATTTTATAAAAATCCAGGCCCACACGGGCATGTATGTGGGTCCATCCCTGATGGCACCCCTAGTTACATGCAAGAAAACCCGAGAGAAGAAGATCACATCACACACTGACAGGTTAGATTTTCCTCAAACAAAAAAATTAGGAAAAATTGTCTTTAAGTCCCTGTGAAAAGATGTCCATGTGAAAAAATCCTAGAGTTTCAAATCATATGAACTGAACCCCGTGATCAAGTTTTAAAGTGAAAAACCCTTATTCCACCCAATTTTTTAGTAACCATATTGCCCTTAATTAGATGTCTTTATCTGAGTTGAATTGAGCAAGTCGCGTGACAGGCATTTAATGCTCATTACGCGATAGTCGTGTAGGCCAGCTTGGAGGACTTTTTTTTTTCACTCTTTTCTATTTCTGTCCACCTTAATGTGGATAAATTTTTTTGCAGAGATAATTATTTTGCATAGATGCTGTATTTTTGTCCACTCTGCTCTAATTTTTCTGTCCACTTTCAATGATGCTAAATGTGCATTGAAATTTTTTTTCTCAGGGATTTATTGCTAACAATTTATTCATAATTAGCAAATTATTCATAACACATAAATATTTATTTATTTATTTTTAACTTATAAATTATTTACACTTCTAATATTATGTTTACGTTCTTCAAATTTTTGTCCACCTTCTCATATATTCTGTCAATTTTCTCCAATATTATGTTCGCTTTATTTAATATGACTTTGTTTAATATTTTGTCTATCTTTTCAAAATATTATGTCCAAATACTCTAATATTTTAGCTATCTTGTGAATGATTTTATCCACTTTCGCAACAATTTCTTGAGAATAGAGAAAACCTTCAGCGACCCTAGGTGGCAGGGGGCAGAGATCGCGCCCAGTTTTTCTCCTTTTCTATTTGTCCCAGTCAATTTCTGTCTACTTTTTATATATTTATGTCCATTTTTCTGACTTTATGTCCATCTTCATTAATTCTTTCTACTTTTATAAATTTGTGTCAAATTTTCTCTATTTCTGTCTATTGTCAAACTTTCTCTATTTCTGTCTATATTTGTCAGTTTTTATCTTCTTTTATAAATTTCTATCAAATTTTATCGTGATCTGTCTCATTTGACCAACTAAACAGCAAACAAAAATATGTTTGATCATGGAGAGATTTAGAAGCTTTAGAGAGATAAAAATAAAACAGAGAGATTATTAAAAAATAGAAAAAGGCACCCAACTTTTCTCTCTTTATGTCGACCTTACTCAACTTCTGTCTAGTTTTTTATATTTCTGTCTATCTTTTATCTTTTTCTTCACATTCGCCAATTTCTGTCTTATTTTATAATTTTCTAGAGCAGGTAGAGAAAGTATTAGAATAAGTGGACAAAAACTCAGAGATAGTTGACAAAATATTTGACAATGTGGACAAAATATTTAAGAAGGTGGACAAATATTTTGAGAAGGTGGACAAAGTGGACAGAATATTAAAAAAAATTTGTAGAGTCGGTGGACAAAATATTAGAATAAATGGACAAAAAAATTGGAGAAAATGAAAAGAATATTTGACAAGGTAGACAGAATATTTAAAAAGGTGGACAAATATTTTGAGGAGGTGGACAAAAGTTTGGAGAAGTAGATAAAATATTAGAGGCGTACATAATTTATAAGTTAAAAATAAATAAATAAATATATGTTATGAATAATTTTCTAATTATGAATAAATGCTAACGGCAAATCTTTAGGGGGAAAATTCAATGCACATTTAGCATTCATTGAGGTGGACAAAAATATAGCATCCATGCACAAAAATATCTTTGAAAAAAATTATCAAGGCAAAAAAAATTTATTCAACTTAAAGTGAACATAAATTAGACAAGAGTGGATAAAAATAAAGCTTCCACACCGGTTCACGCGTCTAATTCGCGGCGAGTACTAAATGCTCATCATGTAGGCTGATCAAATCATCTCAGACAAGACATCTAATTAAGGACAATATGAGTATTTAAAAAATATAATAGACTATAGATTTTTCACTTTAAAATTTGAACAAGGGACTGATTTGAAATTCCACGAAATTTTCACATGGACATCTTTTCACAGAGAGTCGACTCAAAGATAATTTCCAAATAATAATAATTATCACTAGACCTTTTTTATCCACGAGAGAGAGAGAGAGAGAGAGAGAGAGAGAGAGAGAGAGAGAGATTTTGTATGGGTATTGGTGTTTTTTAGCAGCCGAACTCAACGTCGTGAGGGTCACACAAAAGAGAGCAGAAAGAAGGCTGCAGAATCTCTGAACACACGATTTTCTCACCATCTTGGGCACATCTACTCATACACCAACGTAATCCCCTACACATAAATACCTATATTTATGCATCATTGTTCTTCTTCCTTCATGCATAAAAAATAAACAAAAAATAACAGAAACTATTAATGGCAGTAAATATTTTTGTTTTTTGGGGAAAGAATAATGGTAGTAAATGTTGAATGGTCAAATAGAGACCAATGTCACCCTGTCATGTCACAAAGTCAACTATTTATGTGTACTATAGTAGTTGATAGGGCCAGGAACATGAAGACAGTAAAACCCTAACACTACCTTCATGCACTAAACCCAAAAATTCTATGGAGAGGTGTGTGACATCAGTTGGCATTGTGTTTTCCAGAGGGGACTCCTGTGCTTTCAACCAAAATCAAATCCAGAGGACCAGAGATTCTGTCCACTGTTGTATAGATGTCTTGCTCACCTTTTGATATCTGCATTCATCATATCTTAATTCTCAAGATCTACCAAATTCAAAAATGTTAATTTTGAATATATGGATGTCAATTATGGGGATTGATTGATACTTGCTCACACTTCTTTGACTAGGGTTTTTTGAGTAAAAAAAATTGAAGTACGTGAGACATATAAGAAAGAAGAGACTGGGGGCTACAAGCAAATATTATGATTTATGTTGATATATACATATACTACATTGGGGGTGTTAGGTTGCAAGGAAGTGAGCGGAAGTAAGAAAATAAGGAAATATAATTGCTCACTTCCCTATCTATTCAAACACCGAAAAACAAAAATAAGAAACCCTTTTTCTTTTTTCTTTTCTTTTTTCTCTTTTACACAACAATTTTCTCATTTCCAGAGTGCTACAGTTAATTTTGTGATCATGTAAATCTCATTTTAATAAATTGTAGTACAAAACAGTTAATTTTTTGATCATGTAAATCTCACTTGCATTCTAATTACAGTCCATTTTTTATTTTTTCTTAATTAATTTTTATTTTAATAATATTTTGCGGTCAACTTTGTGGTCAACTTTTCCACTTTCACTTTCACATTACCATCCAAACACTGGAAAAAACAAAACATTTTTCAAACCATACTTCCCAACAACATCCAAACACTGGAAAATTTACTAACCAATTCCCAAGTTCCAAAGGGAACTATTATCACTTCCTCACTTCTTCACTTTCTTACTTCCACCCTTAACCAAACAGGCCCATTGTGGATGGATACCTTTCACTTCACCTCAGACCTAAAAGTGAGTCAAATTGGTCAGGTCAGACCAGTTTGACCCAGCTGATCCTCCTCATCAGTACAAACTTCTTTGACTATTTCAGCTTACCAAACCAACTGTTCTCTTTACAAATCAAACAAACAAACAAAAAATCAAAGCTGTATGTATGTATATATATGTATGTTTCACTGTTGATGGTGCTGGCTATATGTATGTGTATGCACAGAAGTAGACCTGCAATATAGATTTTGAGAATTTGTCAGAGAAGGAGAGTATCAATTTTTTTACTACTTGTAGCAGGGCTTTCTTCCCCAGAAACTGCACCAGATCTTTGCTATCTTGATGCTAGCTAGTTACTAGCCCTAGCTAGGGTAAAATCCTCTCTCTATATGTATGTAAATATAGGGTGAAATATAAATTCAGGAGTTAGGGGTGGATAAAAAGAGAGTATTTGTGAGAAAATTCAGTGGGGAACACTAGTTTACAAGATTTCTTTCCTGTTTGAAACTTTTTATTCACTTGAATTCCATTTGAAAACCAAATTTGGCGGGTGGTTTTTGCATGTATATCCTTGTGTTTTTGGGAAATATTATATTTTATCTTGTTGATATTTTCCTAATGTTGTAATCTTTTATTCATAAAATTGTTTAGCAAATAAGCCCTTCATTCAGTTGACAGTGTAGGGCAAAAAAAAAGAAAAATCAATTAGTTTTGGTAATATACACAGTAAAATATAAACAATTTATTAGTTCCAGTAAATTTAGCACCAAAGTGGATATCATAAAGAGATATGTTTTTTTACTCAAAAATATAAAGAGATATGTTTACTAAAATAACAAATATAAATAAGTTTAAGTTAATTCCTTTCGATAAATCATAAAACTCAACTCAAATGCATTAATTAAATAAATAGAAGGTTTGTAATTGTATAAAACTCAAAATTATGAGGTTATATATGAAATGTGCAAACTCTGTGGTGAAATATGTTCTTTCTAGAAAATATAAAGGGTATGTATGCCTACAACTCTAAGAGTTCAAATAAACTATAAAGAAAGAACAAGTTTAACGGCCAAGATGTCTTCAATCACCTACAATTTTGCATTATGATGGAGTCTTTGATGAAAGAATTGCCACACTTAACTTTCTCTTCCTATTAAAAGACAGTTTTTTGGGGGGAAATTCTGTTAAAAAATATGTCAAGATCATTGGTTTCAAGCTTGACAATAAACGAGTCAGAATAAATCGTGAACAAATTTTAGTTAATTTTGAGTTCTGTGATCAACAAGAAAAAACAAAAAACATAAAGTACAAAAGCAACTATAATAACTAAAAATCTGATGATTCACAGTTCATAAAATTAACCATACAAATCACGATCTAATACCCTTTACGATCTCATTAATAGTGACAGGGTTTGACAATAACTTCTTCACAAATATAAATCTTTCTATTAAATAACAATTAATAAATATAATAAAATATTTTAGTAAAATTTTCCATTTGATTTTATCATAACCAAAGAAAAATCGGGTCCTATGAATAAATCCTATTATCATAAAAATATAAATTAATATATTTTATGGGTTTAACAATCCTAGAAAGAAATCAATTTGCTAAAAGATAAATCAGAAGGGTCGTATGTGCAAAAATTTGAAGACCCTCTACATGGCCCCATATCCTCTTCTCTGCACTGCACACCAAGCTTAACGTGTCCTGCAAGCAAAACAAAAGCAGCACACAGTAAGGCAGCACAACCAATTGCGACCCTCCACGTGTCCCCCGATGGGACGGGGCGTTTCCGTATAAGGATGCAATCGGTGAATGACACGTTAACGGTGACGCGGCGGAGGAGACCAAAGTCGTAGTTATGGAAATTTTACAAAAACAAAAACAAAACAAAAGGATTGTTTTTTTTTTTTTTTGTTTTTTGTAGAAAGAAAAAGAGAAAAAAAAGAAAACAGGTTGCAAGGTGTTTGGTTTCAAGGAAGTGAGCGGAAGTAAGGAAAAGGGGAAGTATAATTACTCATTTCCTTATCTATCCAAACAGCGGAAAAGTTAAATAAGAAAATCTCTTTTCCTTTTCTTTTTTCTCTTTTACACAATAATTTCCTCTTCCAGAGTGCTACAGTTAATTTTGTGGTCATGTAAATCTCATTTTAATAAGTTGTAGTACAAAACAGTTAATTTTTTGATCATGTAAATCTCACTTGCATTCTAATTACTGTCCATTTTTTAATAATATTTTACAGTAGACTTTGTGGTCAACTTTTCCACTTCCACTTTCACATTATCATTCATACACTAGAAAAGACAAAATATTTTCTAAATCACACTTTCAAACAACATCCAAATACTGAAACACTTATTAACTAATTCTCAAATTTTAAAGGAAACTATTATCACTTCCTCACTTTTTTACTTTCCCACTTCCTCCATAAACCAAACAGGCCGAATAAGTTGTGTGGCACGAAGGAATGATGATGGGAAATGCTGCAGAAAGGAATGATGTGTCAAGGACAGGCTACCCCCATCAGTTCCTGCAGATAAGTGGAAACAAACAAGAAGATAAGCAATCAATTAATATGAATAATGATCTCCTTTTTTTCAATTTTGTTTTTTGGGAAAAATTAATTCTGGGTCCACATGTTTTGATTAAATTTCTTTAGCGCCTTGATCCTCAAAAACTTTGCTCTGATACCCTTTGTTTTTCCTCTCCTTTGCAATTTATTGTGGAACCCGCATTCCAATTCTATTTTTTTAGTTGCTAATTCTGTCGAAATGTCGTTTGTTGGGTACAGAGAGTGACCAGTCCTCCAGTGAACTTGAGCCAGATCGGTAACTCCCTTCGCGCGAGGACAATTTAAGTTTCTTTGGATCTCTTACTCCCACTGTTGCACAAAAGAACGAAACATTGAGTCTTTTTTTTTTTTGTCAATTGCTCATGAATTCGAGTTGTTTATCTTTTGTCTGTAGATTTGAGTGTTTTACTCGTGATTCAAGTGCTTTTCTTATATGAAGGTATCCTTTAGGATGTAAAAACGAGATCTAGACAGCGTTGCTTCACTTTCTTATCTGTGTCAGTTTGTGCGAGGACAATCTAAGTTTGTTTGGATCTCTTACTCTCACTGTTGCACAAAAGAACATAAAATTAGGATATGCAGCCAGCAACGAGGGCTAGAGATTAGAGATATGATTTTTGAGTGATAAACATGTGCTTAAAAATTAGGTCTTGATTGGTTATTTGCACTTTATTGTGGACTCCGCTTTCGAGTTTTATCTTTAAGTTGCTAATGCTATCAAAATTTTGACCAGTCCTTCGATGAACTTAGGCTAGATTGATAATTTCCTTTTGTGCAAGGGAAATTTAAGTTGATATGATGAATCTCTTACTCCCGCCATTGCACATATAAGACAAAAAATTAGGACTATGTACCTAGCAACAAGAGTTATAAATCAAGGGCCTGTTTGGTTGTCGTAACTGGCCGTAATTCGTAAGTCGTAATTGGTAAAGTGTTTTACAGCTGTAAATGAGTTACATGCATGTAAGCTTTATGGTATTTGGTTGATAATATAAAGTTGTAAGTGGAAAAGTGTATTGTGTTTTACGATGTTTGATTGTCGTAATGTGTAAGTCGTAAGTGAAAAAGTTGACCACAAAATTAACTATTTGGTGATTTAAAAAGTTTTAATATTGCAAATAAATATTAAAAATGTTAAATATTAAAAAAAATTAATATTAACATAAAAAAATAATACAAATTTGCATGACCACAAAATTAACTGTAACTGGGCTGTAAGTGAGTGGTAATTGGGTTGCAAGTGAGTGGTAATTGGGTTGTGTAAGTCTTTTACGAATTACGGTCCAAACAAACGCCGTAGTTGTAACTGGGTTGTAAGTCATTTACGAATTACGGACTTTTACGCGAAACAAACGGCCCCCAAGAGTCATGACTTTTGACCGATAAACAATAGCAACAGTTAGAAATTAGGTCTTGATTGGTTATTTGAACAGTGTAACAGTCTCAATTTTCTGAAGCCCTCAATTAACATAATATTCATTTAAACCGACCGATTATTATAATCATTTTTAAATTCTTAAAAATTTCGGCAGTACTCCTTTGTAAATACAAGTCGGATGTGATATCCAATATAAATATGATACTTTCGGCTAACATCAGCCTACTTATTCCCAATCCAATCACATAACTGAACTCAAAATCATCAGGCAATCATAAAGGTGTTTGGGTTTGACATCGCCTACTTATGTGAAAACATATTAACATAAACTCGAGAGTACTCCTCTCGGCATCCATAAAATTCAGAAATAATAAATTCCAACTTGTCATGACCATCACATTGATAATACACACCTTGGTATTGTTGGGAATATGAAGAATATATATGTGAATCTTTGAATTGAATTACGGCGAGATCCGTTGATCGAATCAATTGGATGATGGTTGGAGTGTGCTCTCCTTCCATTGGGGATGAACGTGGTATATTCATATGTTCAATTCCGACTTCGAATGAATGAGATATTCAAGTCTAAAGTTTGTCTAATTCAAAGCCAAAATGGGACTAAAGGTAGCTAAAAACATTTAGTCCCACATTGGCAATGGGATGGAAGTTTGAAGTATTTAAATAGAAAAAAATGGGAACAAAGGGTGTGCCCTTTGGGTGCTTGGAGTTTTTGCGCGCGATTGGGAGGAAACCAGCCCGCCCAGGCCCAGGCCCGGGTCGGGGTCTGGGACTGGGATTGGGAGGAAACCATGCGCGTGCCGGTGCCGGCCGGGCTGGGGGTCTGGGTACGGGTTCCCTACCCAGTCCGGTTCTTTTTGAACCGGGTCTCACGGGTACGGGATCCGAACCGCCCCGCGCAACGGCTGTCAGCCATCCGCTGCGGACAGTTAGGCGGTTGTTGCGGTTGAAACGAACTGTTGCAACGGTTCAGATCGAACCATTGCAACCGTTCGGTTGGGTTCGGACCATAATACCCCTCCCGGAGCGTTATAAATAGCATAATACCCCTCCCGGAGTTATTATAAATAGCGCTCCATTTATCTCAATCAAAACACACAGAACACCAACTCTCTCTGCATTCTGAAATGAGATTCTCTCTCTGTCTTGAAGTAACTTCCAACGGGAAGTGAAAAATCAGTAACTCGGTTTCGATTTCCGAAGCGACTTCTAAGAGATTCTGTAAAATTCATTCTGAAAGAGGGCTCAGAAAATTCAACATATTCTTTAGTAGAATTATTGTCTGAATCTGAGACTTCCAAAGAAGAATATTCTTCTACCTTCCTCTATAGTGGGTGTCCTCTAAAGTAAAGACAAATATTCTCCCAAACTTTGTCTTAGTCCCGCTGCTTCAATAATCCTGTGAAGGTACTGGTTAACTACGGTTCGACCGTACGGTGATTTGGTAGTGCTATCCAAATACCGTGAAGGAGTGTTGTATCTTAGGAGACCAGCGTCCAGTAACCCGTTAGCACCGGTGCGGGGGACGTAATTGTCTTAAGGAGATTCGTTTTAAGCGTACCTCACTCCAAGTACTGTATAAGTGAATTAATATTCTTTATACAGGGGTTATACTGATATTCAGTATATTGAAACTGACTTATACCAGTCTAATTGGTATTTAACCAAGGAAGGTAATTGAAAGGCGGTTCTTTAATTAAGAAACGTTCTATTGAACGGAAAACCTCCCACCTGATATTAACCGACCTGGCCAATTAGATCGGTGATATTTCAGTGATATTGATTAGTTGTCAGATTGATCCTAGAAACTAACAATCTTAAGACAATTATCATATTGAAGTTTCTTACTTCTGTTCTGATTGAAATTGCAGAAAATGTCTGAGACTAATCAAGATAGCTCAAGCAAGGCACCAAACATGTAGGTACAAGCTTTGATGCCTAGTCCACTTCCTAACCCAAAGCCGGAAAAGTCAGGAAAATTTGATGGTACAGAATTCAAGAGGTGGCAACAGAAGATGATCTTCTACTTGACCACTCTGCATCTGGCCAAATTCCTGCAAGAAGATCCACTAGAACTCGGAACTGATTGGGACTCAGTCCTTGCAGTCGATGCATGGACTCAAAGTGACTTCCTTTGCCGAAACTATATTTTGAATGGACTGGATGACTCTTTTTACAATATCTACAATCCTATCACAATGACAAAGAAGTTATGGGCCAGTCTTGATAAGAAATACAAGACTGAGGATGCTGGTACCAAGAAGTTCGTCGTAGGACGATTTCTGGAGTACAAAATGGTGGACAACAAGACTGTGATCAGTCAAGTGCAAGAGTTCCAACTTATCTTGCACGAGATAGAAGCCGAAGGTATGATTCTACCTGAAACCTTTTAGGTTGCTACTATCGTGGAGAAACTCCTACCTGCGTGGAGAGATTTCAAGAATTACCTGAAGCACAAGTGAAAGGAGCTGAAGTTGGAAGATCTCATTGTGAGGCTTCGAATTGAGGAGGACAACTGAAAGTCCGAGAAAAGGAGCAGTAAGAACTCCTATGAAGCTAAAGCCAATGTGATCGAAGACTCAAAGGGGAAAGCGTCTACTTCCAAAGGCTTAAAGCGGAAGAAGACTTCCCAGGGGTATAAAGGCAAGGTCCAAAAAGGTAAGAACATGCGCTTCAAGGGAACCTGTTACATCGCAACAAAGAAGAGCATAAGGCGAATGAATGTCGCAGCCGTCTCAAAAAGAATAAAAAAAATCATCCACAGGCAAACTTGACCGAGCATGCGTCGCCAAGCCTTTCAGCTGTGGTGTCAGAGTGAATCTGACAACCAACAATAAGAATTGGTGGGTAAACACTGGGGCTACTCGGCACATCTGCTTTGAGCAATTATTATTCTCTAAATATTAAAAATTATAGCAAGATGAGCAACTATTCATGGGAAACTCAGCCGTCTCCAAGGTTGAAGGAAAAGGCAAGGTCATCCTGAAGTGGACATCTGGGAAAAAGCTTACTCTGAACGATGTGCTACATGTTCCAGATATCCGCAAGAATCTGATCTCTGATCAATACTTAGTAAGAAAGAATTTAGAATGGTTTTTGAATCAGATAAATTTGTACTTACTAAGGGTGGGATGTATGTGCGAAAGGGTTATCTTGTTGATGGACTTTTTAAAGCCAATGTTGCAGTGGTAGACAAAAAGTCTGTGTATTTGTACCCGAAGCTTATAAATAAAAGAAAATTTTTGTTTATTTGCTTGAGTCTCCTACTTTATGGCATGCTAGATTAAGGCATGTAAATTACAAGTCATTAAAAAACTTGTTTAATCTAGGATATATTCCTAAACTTAACTTGGAAGAAATTCGCAAGTGTGAGATTTGTGTTGAGGCCAAGTTAGCGAAAAATTCATTTCACTCAATTGATCAAAATACAGAACCTTTAGGGTTAATTCATAGTGATCTGTGTGACTTGAAGTTTATGCCAACTAAAGGCGGGAAAAAGTATTTATTACTTTTATTGATGACTGTATAAGATACTGTTATGTGTATCTTTTAAACAGTAAGGATGAGGCAATGAATATGTTTAAAACATATAAAGCCGAAGTTGAGAATCAACTCAACAAGAATATCAAGATTCTAAAATCTGATAGAGGCAGAGAATATGAATCAAATGATTTTAATGAGTTATGTGCTAAATTTGGTATAATCCATCAAAAACAGCACCATATACTCCTCAGTAAAATGGAATTGCTGAACAGAAGAACAGAACTTTGAAGGAGATGGTCAATTCCATGCTCGTAAGTTCTGAAGCTCCGCAGAACTTGTGGGGGGAAGCTCTATTAACTGCAAATTATATTCTAAATAGAGTATCCTACAAGAAACTTGGTCTTATACCATTTGAGTTATGGCATGAAAGGACACCTTCCTACCATTACCTCAAAATGTGGGGGTGCCTTGCAAAGGTACTAGCACCATTACCTAAAAAGACTAAGTTGGGAGCAAGAACTATGGACTGCATATTCATAGGCTATGCCTTGAATAGTAGTGCCTATAGATTTCTGGTTCATAAATCAGAGATAGATATTCATGTAAACATGATTATCGAATCTAGAGATGTTGTGTCTTTGAAGATATTTTTCCATATAAACGGGAAACAGATAAGACTTCTGGGAAAAAACACATGAGATGGCGTTCAGGGATGAAAGCCCCGAGGAACCGATTGTTAATGCGGAAATTGAACCAAGAAGAAGTCAGAGATCTAGAATCTCAAAATCTTTTGGTCCAGATTTCATAGCATACGCTATTGAAAGCGAGCCTCAAACATTTAAAGAGGTTAGGTCTACCCCAGAAGCACAAATGTGGAAAGAAGGTATAAATAGCGAAATAGAATCCATACTAAGTAATCGTACTTGGGAATTGACAAACTTGCCTCCTGGCAGTAAACCAATAGGGTGTAAGTGGATTTTTAAAAGAAAATTAAAACACGATGGATCTATCGATAAGTACAATGCTAGATTAGTAGCCAAGGGTTATCGACAAAAGGAAGGACTTGACTACTTCGATACTTATTCACCAGTAACAAGAATAATCTCCATTCGGATGTTGATTGCAATTGCAGTATTACATAACTTAGATATCCATCAAATGGATGTCAAGACTGCATTCTTAAATGGTGAATTAAATGTAGAAATATATATGGAGCAACCTGAAGGATTTATAGTCAAGGGCCAAGAACACAAAGTTTGTAAATTGGTAAAATCCTTATACGGTCTAAAGCAGGCTCCAAAATAATGGCATGAGAAATTTGATAGTGTCATGATCAAAGATGGATTCACTATCAATGAATGCGATAAGTGTGTTTACACTAAAACAGTTGGATATGCATGTATCATTGTTTGTCTTTATGTAGATGACATGTTGATACTTGGGACTAATATTGAAATTATTAAGTCCACTAAAAGAATGTTATCCAACAGTTTTGACATGAAGGATCTGGGGGTTGCTGATGTAATTTTAGGAATTAAAATCACCAGAACACCAGATGGAATCAGTCTATCTCAATCTCACTTCGTGGATAAGATAATAGAAAGATTTAAGGATCTTGGGATAGAGGAGAATACAAATCCTTTTCTCTCACACATCCACCTTCATAAGAATATAGGAACTGGAATACGCCAGTTGGAGTATTCTCAGATTATCGGAAGTCTAATTTATTTGATGAATTGCACTAGACCTGATATTGCTTACGCTGTAAGCAAGTTAAGCAGATACACTACCAATCCTAGTGATGAACATTGGACTGCTCTACTACGAGTATTGGATTAAGTATCACATACCAAGGAATATACCTTGAGATATGGACATTATCCACCTGTACTTGAAGGATACAGTGATGCTAATTGGATTGCAGATTCTGAGGAATCAAAATCAACTAGCGGATACGTATTTACTCTAGGAGGAGCAGCGGTATCTTGGAAATCTTCCAAACAAACAAGTATTGCTCGTTCTACTATGGAATTGGAATTCACAGCCTTAGATAAGGCCGGAGAAGAAGCAGAATGGCTTCGACAATTTTTGGAAGATATATCATTATGGCAAAAGCCAGTGCCCGCCATATGTATACACTGCGATAATCAAGCAGCTATATCTAGGGCACAAAATGTTATATACAACGGTAAGTCTAGACATATTCGTCGTAGACATAATACTGTTAAGCAGTTGCTCTCAAATGGAATTATCTCTATTGACTTTGTCTCGTCTAAAGATAATTTAGTGGATCCTCTTACTAAAGGTTTAAGTGGAGAGCGTATAAACTGTGCATCGAGGGGAATGGATCTAAAAGCCTAACCTTACCGAGTCAGCTTAATGGAAGCCTCACTTAGCGACTGGAGATCCCACGGACTAAGTTCAAGAGGAAAAACTAGTTATGATTGACTCAGCAAGTAAGCACTTAGGAGCTTGACTCCAATCCATTCCTAAGGTGCACACAAGTGCTTTCTACAAGTGGATTAAGGATAAGCTTAACGCTTTTAATGATGCCTATATTTTGTTACTAAACAAGTGGAGTAGAGTAGACTATTCTTAATAGGACGATCACCTATGTGAGTATAGAGTTGGGTCGGCTCTTTGGGAATTTCTATGGAGGCTGTTATTCCCTAAAGATACTCTCTGAAACTAAGAAAGTCCAGAGCCAAAATGGACACAACTGAGAACCAAAGTTGATTTGGAAAGTTACTGTGTGAAGCTTGTTGACTTGGCTTACTCTACAGCTAACAGTTCAAGAACTAGTTCACTGATTAATCAGTAAGTCCGATAAAGCTTTCGCTATGGAAAGTTCAAGATCTAGTTCACCTATCCTGATGCAGTTTCTTTTCTAAAGTACCTTTCACAATAGAGTCAGTCTCTTTGTGTGTCAATTCCTTAAATCTCCATTCATTGTGGGGGATTGTTGGGAATATAAAGAATATATATGTGAATCTTTGAATTGAATTATGGCGAGATCCGTTGATCGAATCAATTGGATGATAGTTGAAGTGTGTTCTCCTTCCATTAGGGATGAACGTGGTATATTCACATGTTCAATTCTGACTTCGAATGAATGAGATATTCAAGTCTAAAGTTTGCCTAATTCAAAGCCAAAATGAGACGAAAGATAGCTAAAAGTATTTAATCCCACATTGGCCATGGGATGGAAGTTTGAAGTGTTTAAATAGAGAAAAATGGGAACAAAGGGTGTGCCCTTTGGGTACTTGGAGTTTTCTCGCGCGATTAGGAGGAAACCATGCCCGCACATGCGCGCGCGCCGGCGCTGGCCGGCCTAGGTTCGGGTTCGGGTTCCCTACCCGGTCCGGTTCTTTTTTAACCGGGTCTCACGGGTACGGGTTACGCGGAGCATACCCGCTCCGCCATCCGAATCCGAACCACCCCGCGCAACGGCTGTCAGCTAACCGTTGCGGACAGTTGGGTGGTTGCTACGGTTGAAACGAACCGTTACAACGGTTCAGACCGAACCGTTGCAACCGTTCGGTTGGGTTCGGACCATAATACCCCTCCTAGAGTGCTATAAATAGCGCTCCATTCTCTCAATCAAAACACACAGAACATCAACTCTCTCTGCATTCTGAAATGAGATTCTCTCTCTCTGTCTTGAAGTAACTTCCAACGGGAAGTGGGAAATCAGCAACTCGATTTTCGAAGCGACTTTCAAGAGATTCTGCAAAATTTGTTCTGAAAGAGGGCTCAGAAAATTTAACAGATTTTTTAGTAGAATTGTTGACTGAATCTGGGACTTCCAAAGAAGAATATTCTTCTACATTCCTCCTTCCTCTACAGTGGGTGCTCCTCCAAAGAAAAGACAAATATTCTCCTGAAATTTGTCTTAGTCCCGCTACTTCGATAATCCTGTGAAGGTACTGGTTAACTACGGTTCGACCGTACGGGGATTTGGTAGTGCTATCCAAATACCGTGAAGGAGTGTTGTATCTTGGGAGACCAGCGTCCAGTAACCCGTTAGCACCTGTGCGGGGGACGTAATTGTCTTAAGGAGATTCTCTTTAAGCGTACCTCACTCCAAGTATTGTATAAGTGAATTAATTTTCTTTATACAGGGGCTATACTGATATTCAGTATATTGAGACTGACTTATACCAGTCTAATTGGTGTTTAACCAAGGAAGGTAATTAAAAGGTGGTTCTTTAATTAAGGAACGTTCTATTGAACGGAAACCTCCCACCTGATATTAACCGACCTGGCCAATTAGATCAGTGATATTTCAGTGATATTGATTAGTTGTGAGATTGATCCTAGAAACCAACAGGTATCACAAACCAATAAAAGAATCTCAAATGCCAACTTGAAATGAAGCTACTATAACAGTTATCTGCATATATGCAAGATTAATCATCTATCCCATATCCAATATGTATCATCTATAAGCACAATTATTCTAGGAATACAATAAGATTAGATTATAAAAATTAGATTGATTCAGAACGAACTTCGTACAATATAAACCAGACCCTTTGCTCAAAACAACCTGCAATAAACCAGTCTGAGAGGGAGTGAGCTTGACAGCTCAGTGAGTAGAGTAGGAATAACTCAGGAAATGATGACAAATTAATGAAAAGTATGAATATTCAAGTAATAAGAGTAAATCTGAAAGAGTAAGAAGGCAGAAAAAATTAATGACATCCCACGGTTTAAAAATCAAGACAATGGTCTCCAAAATCTTCGGGGACAATCAAACTCTTATGATCATAAATTCTCAATTTCTTTTTTGAGTTTTCATCTTTCCGTATAATAAGATTTATGAATTTTATAAAATAATGTGTTTAGTTGCTTGAACTCGTCTTATGTATACATAGCATATGTTACTTACGTGTCTTATATTCCACACAAGATAATATACCAATCTCCATAGTTAAAGTCATAAACATAATTTATGAATTCATATAACACATGCATCACCAAGCATACTTGTAAATCATATAATCATATCATACCTCTCATATTATAATATCACATCACACTTCATAGCGTTCACATATCATTTAACTGAACGACACCATATACGTTACTTATATGTATACAATCCATAATAGAGGGGTGAAAAATTCACCGTCTTCTCCTCCTACCGGCTCCCTCCCGGCCCCTTCCTACATATATATAGGTATATAAAGCAATAGCACCGTCTTTCTCCTTCTACCGACTCCCGTAGGCCCCTTCCTACAAGTATGTGTGTGTGTAACAACAACACCGTCTTCACGCCTACTAGCTCCCGCTGGCCCCTTACTTCGTTTGCATAAAAATAATACGACATGCACACACATCACATATACATCAACTATCAAGGTAACACATACAGTATCAGTTACATTATGATATACTTTTTTCCAATCACCAATCATGTGATTGATATGTCACACACGATCAAATTCGTGTAACTAACAAGTACATACTCGCATTCAGCATACATACTTATTTGCTTGTTGGTACACCCCACGCCATCAAGTTCATACAATTTCAATTGTTTACCCATCATGTGGATTGATTTACCCAAAAGGCACATTTTATGGTATTTGGGTAATAAACATGTTATCAATATTAGTATTTAATGTTCGATTTAGATTCATAGCATATCCACATAAATGTTATATATCTAGTATGCAATATAAGTGGTATGATCATCACCCGTACTCAACCAGCAATACATGGTTTCATACATAGACAAGATCAATCAGTTAACGAAACAATCACTGTAACGGTCCCAGTCTTATTAATTTCCATTATCACAATCATCATGATTATCCTTAATCCAAGCGTGAGACCCATCAAGATATAACATTTCGATTTCGGCTAACATCGGCCTACTTATGGCTTCACAATATTTCCACTACTAGTCTATATATTTCAAATTATTGATCCGACAATCCAGTAAAGAACACAAAGCAAGCTCATTACTACTCCATAAACTCCATAATATTAACAAGATTCAGGTCAAGCACCTATTAATATAAGCATTTCAATATATTACAAAAGTTCATGGCAAGCATCAACATAGGAGTTTTACATAGTATTTCTTAAACAATATATACATATCAAAAAAACATGCCAAAAGGGTGAAAATATCTCCCCGCTGCCACCTATCCAGTATATTGCCATTAAGCGGGTCCTTTGCGTTTATCCAAACCTGACGGTGATTAATATAACAGAGTGAGCTCGACAGCTCAGTGAGTAAAACAATAATCATATGCATGACCTTTATGTATGTCTATTGGAATTTATTATACAGGTAATAATTGTAATTTATACTATTTTTGCATATTTTTATGTATTTGCTGAAGTCCTGTCCAAAACACAGTAGTTGGTCCTATTAGTCGACTTGTCCTACCTATAGTCGACTAATACTATTATTAGTTGACTTAGCTTAAAGTTATAGTCAACTGAACTCTGTCCAAAAAGATACCCATTCTCTGTTGGCTGCCAGTGACTCAACTAGTCGACTACCCTATCTTGTATAGTCGACTACTCTTGGTATTAGTCGACTTATAAGTCATCTATAGTCGACAATATTTTGACCAAAAAGGATGTCTACTCTCTGTTTGTTGCCTGTAACTAAAACTAGTCGACTGCCCTATCTTATATAGTCGACTAACCTCGGTACTAGTCGACTACCCATCTTGTATAGTCGACTAAGGGTGGTTTCCAGAGACTTGTGTAACAGAATCTCACATCTATAATCGACTTGGTCCAGGGACTAGTCGACTATACTAGTTAAAATTGCCTATATCAATCGACTATCACAGAGTCTAATGTTAGGAAATTTATATAGTTTTAACATGCAATTTCCATCTTAACCATATTAACACACTTGTTAAACATAAAGTTGGACTCCCCCTTCGGTCACCTCCGGTTAAACCCGATCCCTTCCTCCTATACGTTATTCAATAAAATATTCTCCTCTTCGATCATCTCCGGTTCAACCCGGTCCCTTCCTCCTATACATTATTCAACAAAATATTCTCCCCTTCGATCACCTCCGGTTCAACTTGGTTCCTTCCTCCAAATATACAATAATCATATTCTTTATGTAATAACAACATGTAAGGATTCATAAAACAATGTCAACATAAATAATTCTCATGATTTCTACTTTACATGATGCCAACATTATGAAAGTCATTAACATGTATAAGTAACCACTTGCTAAGTTAACAATATGTGAGCATTTTCAAAATGACCAACATATAATATCATCTTAATATATGTGTAGCCATATATATATGCATAGCAACAAGTATTACGTTCTTTCATAGAACTATTTCTTCTTAAGAAGCATGTGTTTGACTGCCATGTATACACACAATAAAATTTATCAATCATGCACAATGGTAAGCATACATGAAAATAGCTACAACATGATTATCATAAGATTGTTTATAATGTACACATAAAGTCTATAAACCATACACATGCATTATTGTTCATTTTCACGTCCACTTATAACTTGGCAAATTCTCACTTTATTTCAAGCTTTACACTACCTACTATTATATTGGGGTTTGGATGTTCTACTCACTCTTGAAGAGAATATCCCCTTATCAAGCTTGGTCACCGGCTATAATGGAGTCTATAAGGTCATAACAATATCATAATTAGTTTGTAGTTAAAAGAGTATAAGAAGGGGTAGTAGACTTAAGGATTTGCTTATCTTCTTCAACCAAATTCACCCTCCTAACTCGATAACCTATGCCAACCTTGTCTTCAAGAATTTTCCTCTAAGGTGATGTTAGATCACCACTTTTTCATGTTATATTAGGTCTTTGGAGGAGATAAAATAGGTAAAGGAAGCCTTTTTAGTATAAAGGAACTAAGAAAAGTGTAGTGAGTGGAAAAGAGGGAGAGAGTGAGTGAGTGAGAGAAGAAAATGGAGGGGAAATTGGGGGGGTTTGCTGGCTGTTTTGGCCGACAGCAAATAATGAAGGGAGGGGGTTTTTGGAGTTGGAAATGAAAAGAAGAAGAGAGTGTTGCCAAATGAGAATTTTCTCTTCATTCCCCCTATTTATACTCCACTTCTCTCCATAGGATCTTGCCAAGTGCCCCCTAACATCATCTCTCTACACCTATACCTTACTCTTATAAGTAAGGTTCCCATCCCTCTCCCCTCATGAAGTACTTGTACCAACAAGTATGGTGGGGATATGGTAAAAAGTCAACATGCATGTGTGTGTATTTAACCCATATACATATATACTAGTATATGCATGGTATAATGTATAATAAAAGTATCTTACATGGATACTTGTTTTCACATTATCTCCTTAAAGCACTCAAGTGTTTTAAATAGGGTTATTAGTTAAGACAAGTGTTACAATCACTGCTATCAGTCTTATATGCAAACATACACACTTTATTTTTCAACAACATATATCATTCGGCACACCCCTTGTCCGCACGAATTCTATATATATCTAATACTCCGCCACATACTCCATCGTGTACTCCGTCACAATTGTTATATCGCAACATATCAACATGCAATTTATACATAAACTTGTCATTAATATATCAATCAATAAATAATAATTAACAAGTTAACAACTATATATATGATGATACAATATAAGATAAAGGTATATGTACAAGTACTATACACATACTCACGCCTATGCTTCTTAATGGTGTAACCGATCACTTGACCCAATTCTTGTGTGTCGCATACATATACATTTGTCGGGTTAGTGTCACGTTACTCATTGATACCCTATCCAACTATCAATCTTACTAAATATTCATGATTATCAGCTGACACAATAATCTATAGTTATCATTTTTATAGAATCACCTTGTTAGCTATATTATAGTTGCAATAATGATTAAACTGCATAGTTGTTATACCAATTAGCTGCCTTTTATAATTGAAGCTTAGTTCTCTCTAAATTCAACATTATTATTATTATTATTATTATATATATATATATATATATATATATATATATATATATATATATATATATATATATATATATATATATATATATATATATATATATATATATATATATATATATATATATCGTTCAAGCATTATACAAGGATTGGTACCTAACATGTTTAGAATTTGTTCATAGGACTCATTTTACAGTATCTATCATAGGCTTGATGTATGTGCACTTAATAAATTAAAAATTCATGCCTTCATAAGAAACTTTCAAGTCTTCCCTTTATCACAGGAAGCTACTTGAAGAGAAATAGACGATGAGACTTGAAATAAGGTATCCTACACCAAAGGAAGGAGAGCACCTTTACTTATACGGCATGATATATAATATCAAATGCAAGTGGGCGGATACGTATACTATTAATGAAAATGTAACCAGTCACTTGACAATTTCCGCTTTCTGAAGTGGAGGATGCAAAATGTTATAAATTTAATATGACAAGGCTCAAGTAAAGTGTTATACTAATACCATTTTAATAGGACCAGGATTTTATTTACTACAACTACTGGAGAAAAGTGTTCTAAAGGCAAACTATTGAGTATCTATACTGAAACTTTAGAAGGAGTTCTCAAGAAAATAATGAATAGAAATTAACCATGAGCTTCAATCCCTTAAAGGAGTATTGGGAAATTATTGGATATAAATAGGCCAAGAAATGTTCCAAATCCATCTTCCATATATATAAATGATAGTCTAGTAGAGAGTTCTGAGCGATTTAAAGTATGTTGAAAGACTATTAAATATTGTATTACTTCTAATATTCTAAATCTTGTATCTCAATTTCTTGATTTGATTGGAAATATTTGAATTTTCCTAGTTTACAAGTTAATTTATAATATCGGTGTCACTCTATACTTCAATACTTTGATCCTTTCAATGGTTCTAAAATTCAATTAAAAGTCTACACGAAGTCTCTTTATCACGAGCAAAGTGGGCAACAATCATGCATGATTGGTTAAATAACCCATTTTCATTGCAATTTACTGCCATAACTTATAATTGGACTCCTAGTTACATGATTAGCATTGTTACGAGTTAAGACATATTATACTTGGAGTACGTCTTCTTCTTCATGATTAACGGTTAAATTTTCGTAACCCACATATAGTTAGCTTCTCAGTAAGAAATAATTTACAATAATATTACTAGATCAGGGTCATACCTTACCTCAAAATTCTAGATTCATGGATTACACCATTCAACTCTAGCAAAATTCTCTCAATCTACTAGTAGTATTTCGACAAAGTTTGTATCACATACATCCAAACATGACGCGACATAAACCATTGAAAAGTGGACTCTTATGATTCTATATATCTCTTAGACAATATATCACATATTATAAGTAGTTTGATTTAGCAGCTATCATTAGTCATGAACTTATTGCTTAAACACATTTTTGTGGCTCAGTCTTTCCAGACACCAATAGAGTTTTTATAATAACTTTTATTCTACATATTGAAATGGAATAAGAAAAGATTTATTAGAAACTAGACTCGACTAACTTTCCATTGATCTATTACATGATAAGTTTTATTAAGCTAAACTGCTCCAAAAATTTAGAAACTCATTACTTATGAATGAGTTTTGCAGCACGACATTTCAACCGACATGTAATATTTCAGTCATAATTTAAGATACAAGTATCCATGTAACACCCTGATTTTTAATATCTTAATTTAATATTTTAATCCGGGATTAGTAAAGTTATACAAAATTTTCTGAGGTGATGATTGAATAAATCTTTGCGTGAAAACAGATATCTTAAAATTTCTACGGAAATTGGAATGGAATAAATAGGATGAATTTATATAAATTTATTTGTGTAAAACTTTATGGGGATGCAAACATTTCTTGTATAAATACATGCATACATGTATAGGGGATTTTTGTGTGTAGGTATATATATACATGCCTAATGTACATGGATACATAAACAATTATTTTATGTTTAAATATTATAATATTTTGCTATAGACTTAGTGGAGGGGAGTAGGTGGAGAGTTAAGAGATGAAGACAAGTAGCACTTAAGACAAGTTTAATATTTTTAGAAAATGGTTTATTATAGGAAAGGGAGAGAAATAAAATTATTTCTCCCCCAAATCTCTCTCTTTCTCTCTCACTCACGCAAGTTTCCCCAAACCCCTCTCTCTCTCTCGTGCGGGTGGCCGGGCCAGGCGGGGCGGCGCACGGGCGGCGCGGGTGGCGCGCCGGGCGGCACGCGCTGCGCGCGGCGCGCAGCACGCGCAGGTGCCGCTGGCTGCCAGGCCGCAGCCAGGGCGGCCAGGCCGCGGCTAGGGCGGCCAGGGCGGCGGCGGCAGCCGGCTAGGGCGGCGGCGGCTGGCTAGGATGGCCGGAAGTCGGATGTGGTGAGTGGGTTTTCCCTCTTTCCCTTTTTTTTAAATTTCATCCCTTGCAAACCCTAGATCTTGACCCATTGAATTAAATGAGATTTTCCCTTGAGTTATTATGATAATATTCCTTGAAATTTCATAACTTTTAAAGTATGAAGGGGTCTAAATTTATTGTTGATATTATTGAATAAATCAAATTGTATAGGAATGATGGGTAGGGAGGTTGCATGTTAGGGTATATTATGTAGCATGGAACCCATGAATTTTCAGATTTCATTTAGATCTCAAATCTGAAATTTCATCCTCACCTTTTACTTTGATGGTAATGAAGCTTTCATTGAGATTTTGTGAGATTAAATTTTGAGCATGTTTGTCTTTCTTAAATAGGAATAAAAAAATGCTTTATAGAATCATTTGATTTAATGCATGATGAACTTGTTAGGTGTTGCAATTCATATAGTAAAAATTTCTTGTGTGATTATGTGACTCCCTTGTAATAACATGCAACCTAGCCTTTTGGCGACAAACTATTAAATCCTATATGATAGCATAATGTTCAAAGAAGGGTCATGGTTTGAGTTAGTTTAAATTTTATCAAGACGTATACTCTCTTGTAAATTGTATATGAGTCTATTTTGGAAATCGATCGGGGGTTAGTATTGGTTATCATGTATATGATTCTATTTTGTGATAGCGATCGGGGGTTAGTATTGGCTATCATTAATAAGCAAGGTTAAGCCGTAGAAATTTGGGTGACATTATATCAAAAGTTCAAGTGTCGATTAACGTATTATTAATAGAAGACAAGATTAACCTATAGCATGGCATTAGTGTCATAAATGCGTGGGTCGTTACGATTGGGGGAGATCAAGTTATAGATTTCTCCTAACCTTTAGTATAGATGGAGGATCTTGAAGCTTTTCACACTTGTGAGGGTTGAACATCTTGCTATTCTTACATAATAATCTGTGCAATCGAATCAATATTTGATCTTGGTCATGTTAATGAGATAAGAAGGAAAGTTTCATGATATAAGTTAAATATGAAGTGGGAGGTGACTTAAAGAGAGACTTGTGATAAATCATGTAGTGATCAAATTATGCATACTCTTATAAATAATTCTTGTGACCGCAAATCTAGATACTTTAGTTCATGACTTACTTATAATTCAAGTTAGATGAAGAAATAATAGGAAAAGTGAAGAATTTGTTAATAGAGCACCTTTGGTATGGTAACACAAATCTGTTAAAATCTGTCCAGATTTGAGACCTGAAACATGGAGTTTCTTTTGTAAGGATATTTAATGAGAAATAGGTCATGTGATATACCGTTGGAAAGCTAATCGAGTCTACTTTCCAACCGCGCTTACGGTGTCCTAATCCAATGTCTGTGCTGGGAGTTATCACTGGAACTTGATAACTTGTCGAAAGTGCAAAGTTGCAGAATTTTAGATGTCTAAATGATTTTTCTGTTTATTTCAGCTGTTCATGTGAATTAAGTGGGTCATTTAATATATTGTTAGAAAGGTCAATAAATCTAAGTTTTAAAGGAAGTCCCTGCGTCTCATTCTAACATCAAAGTAGAAGTTACGATAAAATCATCCTCGATTGTTAGGGAGGTCAGATCCGATGAAACAGATTTAGGTGGACCTATGGAAAAATTATTGGAAATTATACGGGCATGTTGTGCTGAGTTTAGAACTAAACACTCTTCTTCTGTAACGCATGTTACGAACACGAGTATGTCATACTTATTTATTTAAATGCTGACTACTTTAAATTAATGTTTCATAACGAGGTTGTATGTACACTCCGTGTGCTGGTGTTTATCCTTATACTCAGGTTTTGTTAATTTTATCAGAAATAAGGAATTATTGTGTTATGGACTCCAAAAGATATATTTCATCCTAACACATAATTTCTTTGGTGGCCTAGTAACTGGACTGTGAATAGAGTATTTATTGGCACATGGTCAGTAGAAATCTCTGAAGCGCCGAAAGTAAATGGTAAGGATGATAGACTGATAAATTGTAATTCACTGTTAATTGGTCAAGTTATCGACCAACACTAAATTGTATGGACAATAGACTGATAGATGAGTGAACATGAATACTAATTGAAAGGGAAGATTTTCTTACTGTAATATTAGAGAGTTGTATTCCAATTAACTAGCACGTATGAGACATTTGTTTCTCCTTATAGTCTCAACTTACCCATCCATTTAGCCAGGATGTGTGTGCGAGTAATACTTTTGCATACCGATAGCATGTGCCCCATAAGGTGACCAAACTTCTGTGATAATTGAAATAAACACTTTCAATCGTATGTGCTATATCGTTCCAATTCTTAATGGTTTCCTTTCTCTTTGGAGTACAATGTCTTGACTTACGTTAAGGATTAAAGTATGATTGTGGCGTTCATATTATTCTAGTTATAAGGGATAAACCGATTATCTGAGACGATGATCAACTCTATGGGCGTAATAATGAATGTTTTGAAATCTCGTATATGAAGATTTGAAAGTGAGAAATATGGGTATGTGACATATGTACATATGTACTATCTGGTCGTTATGCATGTGTGAACCATGTGAACAGGGTCGTTCCTCTGTTCAAATATATTTAGAGCATTACATAGAAAGCACCCATATTATATATCTTCACACATATACCATGTTACAAGAATAAAGGGATAGTAAGGCAGGCTTAAAACTGAACACAACCTTGTGTAATAAGTGTTGCATTTAATGTAGAACTTTGAAACATGGTGTACAAGGGCATTGGCATGTGTCTCACTGAATAAGAATCATTATGATTGATATGAATATGATGGGTGAATATCACTTGATTTATGTACTTAATGTAATTGGGTGGCATGTTCTGATTAATTAATTGGTATGAATATTCCTGCAATGATGCAATCTAACAGATAAACATTAATTGTGAGTATGATTGCTTTTGTAAGGGAATTGATGTGCATGATATATGAACCTTATGAAATTGGATGCGTTGGTTATTGTGTTGTTACTATGATATTGGGTAAACCCCAAGCACATGTCTTCTTTCTTATTGTTGCACATCATTTCGGGCATGACATGTAAGCTAGTTTTATATTGCTTGTATGAATATTATAACTTAAGTTGGCATGATGCATTATATAAGAGGAGGAAGGGGCCGGGCGGGAGCCGGTAGGAGGGGGAAGACGGGGATTTGACAAATACATATATATATATATTGGAGGAAGGGGCCGTGCGAGAACCGGTAGGAGGGGGGAAGACGGTGTTATTGTTGTATATACATGCTATATATATCATATTGGGAGGAAGGGACCCGTATGGCACGGGCGGAGTGCGAAGACGGTGCTATGATATACATTTAATTGCATCCTTACAATGATTGATAAAGAATGGTTATGTGTGATACAAATGTGTATGTGTGTGTGACACTGGGGGTATGATGGATGTGTCGTTGTATATGACAATGAAACCATCAGAATACAAGTTTAGTTCATTGAAATGAATACCATATATTGAGTAAAAGTGTGCATGTGAACCAGTGCATTTCTTGAAGTGTGATGCGTTATTGCATTATGAGAAAGATGATGTGGTTATATGTTATATAATTATGGCTTGTGATGTAAGCGTTATTTGAATGCATAAATTAGGTCTATGGCATAACTTTGGTGGTTGGCATATTAGCGTGGAATACTAGGCACGTGAGTAATACACACTATGTACACTTAAGACGAGAGAGTTTGGCTATGTAACTCATAGAACTTATCATACATAAAGATGAAAATTCAATAAAGAAATTGGGGAATACAAAAAGAAGAGTCTGATCGTCCTCAGAAATTGTAGAGGCTGAGACCTTGATTATCAAACTATCGGATGCCTCCGATTCTTATCTTCTTACTATTTCAGATTCCTTTTATTGCGTGTATATTCATACTCTTGTTGAGATATTATCTTTTCTTGATTATTCCTACCTCACTCACTGAGCTGTCGAGCTCACCCTCCCACAGACTGATTTATTGCAGGTTACTTGGAGACAGGGGTCAGGGCTATGCTGCGCAGGGTTCGTTCTAAATCGATCCATCTCTTGTAGTTTGGGATATTTGTGTTTGTGGATGATATATATGTGGGTCATGGGAGGCATGATTAATCTTGTATATCCATATGTGGAGAACCTTATGGTAGTTTCATTTCAAGTTGACATTTGAGCTATTGTTATTGAGTTGTAACAATAAGAAGTGTATTAGCTATATAATACCCATGATTAGTTGGAAGTTATAAATTCTGAAAGCCTTTGGATGCAGAGATAGGAACTCTAGAGTTTATGTTATTTTGTTTCTCCATAAGTAGGCGATGTCAAGCCGAAAAAATTTTCATGGTTGTGTGGATGATTTTGAATTAAGTTATATGGTTGGAATGAGTATAGGTAGGCTGATGTTAGCCGAAATTATTATATCTGTATTGGATATTATATCCGACCAGTAATTACAGAGGAGGTGCTGCTGAAATTTCTAAGAAATAAGGAAAAGATTTGATAAATCGGTTTTGTAAGTGGAGGTTATGCAAATTGAGGATTTATTAAACTGGACCGTTACAATCCAATAAGGACATGGTATGAACCGTCAGAAAGTAAACTCGATTATCTTTCTAACGGTTTATAATACGGTACTATTTAGCCCTAACACGCTGGTGAATTGAGCTCAATATTTCAGGTTATGATGTTTAACAGATTTCTTCACCTATAAGGAAGATCCACTATTTTACTCAAAATGATTGTTTTGTCCAAAATTTTTACAAGAAAAATATGGGGGAATATAAATTGAAAACTTCCTTAGATGATACAAGTTAATCACTACATATCATAAGAATTTTTTCTGAAAAATTCGAAGAAAAACAAAATAGACTTAGATCAAGAAAGATCTCCCTCACGTATAGATTTCTTCCTCTTTTTCGTAGTCGTCGAACCTTTGTCTTGCCGTCAGTGCCATGGTCAGCCATCACTAAGAGAAAACGAAAGAAACTGATTAGGAAGAGAAACCAGGAGAGGGAAAAAATAGATTCTTTCTTAGGGTTTCATCTACTTACCAAGAGAGTTAGGGAGAGAGAGTAAAAGGGGTTGTTGCCCCCTCCCTCCAGCGGTGGCCTCCTCGCGCCGCCAGCCCCTGCCAGCCACAGCAGTCGCGTCTACTGCTGTGGCCGAGCCCAATCTAGGGAGGGGGGAGAGAGACAGAGAGAGACAGAGAGAGAGAGAGTAAAAGAGGGGAGGTTGGGAGAGAAAGAGGTTGAAGAGATCTCAATTTTGAGGGGTTCTAGGGCTTGCCATGGAGATTTCTCCTCTAGGAGAGGATGAAGATGATGAACTCTCATTAGACACTTTTAAGATCCGTACCCATCTAATTTTACAAGTTTGCCATGGCTCATTTCATCCAAGTGTTCAATTCCTAAATCAAGGAGATTTAGGCCCTTGATCTCCCCTCCCATGCACACCTTCTCCCTCCACTAACAAAAAAATAAAAAAATTCTCATGATTGTATTTTCTTGATAAACACACATATTTCATGTATAATACTAGTATATCTATACATTGAAGTACTATGTGCACAATAACTATGATATATGTATATTCATACATACCACTCAACTTTCTTAAAATTATTGAAATTCATTGCATACTCAATTAATCAATATCAAATTTTTTCTCATATTCTATATAGTTTTAGTAACCCAAATTTATATTATTAAATCGGGGTGAATAATCCGGAGTGTTACAAATAGAGCTAGAATTAATAATTGTTGGGATTAAAAATAAAATGAAAGCATGAGAGAAACTAATTACAAGGTTTTAGTAAAAATTATTTGAATACAGAACAAGATGCAAGGGTTAAAAGAAAATTATAAAAAAAAGTGAAGCATGCATTTTTTTTAAAAAAGTGGAAGAGCCAAAGAAGATCAATTAAATTTGAGGGGACTAGACAAATATTGGAAAAGCAAAATAGGCCACTGACTGAAATTTCTTTTAAAGTTCATGGTGAAATCGGCCAAAAAAAAAAAGAAAGAAAAGGGAAAAAAAGGGAAAAAAAAAGCTTTATCAGCTTGTTGCATTGGCGTGTAGAAAAGTGGGAGGGTACAACGGGAAGCGTGAATGTGTCTCATGCATTGAAGAGTTATTACTATTTTAGTAGGTGTATTTTTTTTGGTAAATTATAATTAATTTCTGACAATGTAATTAAATTTTGAGTTTTTAAGATATAAGTTCATAACAATTTCTTATTTAAATATTAGCCTCCAATAATATCATATTTGAATATTAGCCTTCCAATGTTCACTTGATATCAGTGTTTTACTATTTATTCTGTCCAATTTTTTAAAGAAATTATGGTACAAATTCAATTATGATGTTAAATTATAAATTTGTCTCAAACTTTAGAGTTGCATGAGAGAGAAAGAATTAACCATATGACATTAAATAAAAACCTTAGAAAAAAATTATTTGCAAAAAGAGAAACATAAGCAAGAGAAGCAACAAAATAATAAAAAAAAGGCAAGAAAGTTGTTGGTTAACTTGAATTGATGGGAGTACGAGAAGAAAATGTAATAAGGTAAAAATGCTAACTTAGTTAGAAAGTAATAGAATATTCTTATTCTGAGATAAATTATTACTTAGAGAGACTAACTACAAGTAAACAATTAATTGTGGGAGACTTATATCTAAATATGATATTGTCAGACTCTAACATTCAAATATGAAATTTATTAGAGACTTAGATCCTAAAAATCCTCCAATTTTAGTAGCTATATTGTATAAAGGTCGGCTTTGTAATGACGTAGGCCACGTACGTGCCAATCCCATGCTGCTCCCTTCTTGGGAGTAGGAAGAAAAATCTCTCCACAGTTCAACTAGTAGATATTGCTGTGCTTCTTTCTTCCTTCTTTTTGCTTTTTTTTTTTTTTTTTGTTTAAAAGTTTTTAAATTAGTTTGTCGAAAACAATGCTACCGGACACACCATCATGTTTTGATTGGTAGAAGGGGATATGAAATAAAGAAAGGTGTCGTGTCCCGGCCGGCCTGACTGGCTCTTTTCTACCGAGTGCCAATCAAACGGTTAGTATGTTCTGCATTCGATAGTCTTAGCATGAATCATGATCATGTATTTGTTATTTTTATCTGTTCCTCGTGTCAAAATGACGCTTGCATCACTGAAAAAGTTAGGAGAGAATTAAAAAAATAAAACAGAACTCGAATGGTGTTAACATCGGGGCTATATTCACACAAAAATAATCAAACAATTCTTTTTTAAGTTGGCGCCAGAAAAACTTGTACAAAAATATGAGAGTAATACTGATAAGACAAAGCGAGGAAGAAAAATTGGTTATGGGACTAGAACTAAGAGTATGGGAGGTCAAGGGGACAATTTAAAGGACATAAAATTTCAAGAGAATAATTGGAAAGAATCAATATTGTAGATTGTTAAGTTAGCACTTAGTCGAATTCAAATTAGAGATGACGAAGGAGAAAAAAATGTTGAAAGCACTGTTTTTTTATTTATACCGTTCTCTATTTTGCTATTGAGTAAGGATGAAGAAGCAGAAAATGCAAAAAAAAAGAAGAAGAAGAAGAAGAAGAAGAAAATTTGGATTCATACTTTTTGCTGTTATTGATTAGGGCTTAATTAAAAAGGATTGATTAAAGGATATTATGATTCAAAAGAGAAGGGAAAAGAAAATTTAACATAACTGCAAATATGACAAAATCAGGCACTTCTGAGTTCAATTTAGTCCAAAAGTATTTAAAAAATAAATAAATAAAGTAGTTCAAAACTGTGAACAGCTGTATTCCATCAAATAGTTTCATGTCAAAGAAATAGTTGAAATACTTAGAATCTCAGATTGCAAGTCACTCATTTGATCCTCATTATACCTCGTATTAAATGGTTAGAACTTAGAAACCACTCTCAACATTTACGAATAGCCAGTCACAGTGAGGCCTCACCAACTAAAAAAAGGTCTGAATGGGTTCTGGGGAGCTCCAGATTCAAGTCCCGGCTACGGCTCAGGTTAAAATAATAATAATAAAATCAATCAATAAATAAAGGAAAATAATCTTATAAGAATAGTTCTCGAACTAAACTCCAGGAGAACTCCACAGTGAGTCACTCTATGAACGATCTTCATCTTAATCTATATATTCAAATTAGGCTAATAATGAAAAATCATACTATTCCAGATCTTTTAACTTATGCATCAAAGGACATATTTTTTTTTCTACGGCTAATATAACATATTTCGCGTGACCACTTAATGCCTGGGTAAAAAGACATGAAATCACATGCTTTTCATTATTATTCTAGTTTGAGAGTGTAGAAGGCGTTCATATCATCCGTGAGATGACCCATCATAGTTTGAGAATCGTTCTCCCTGGATTTACCCATGCGTTAATTTGGCGAGATTTCCCAATATAAATAAATCTTGCCAACATGAAGCCAAAACTTGTTGGGGTGGATTGGCCGGCCCACCAGGCCCACAAGATCAGGAAGGCATCAATTCAAGCTGTTAGAAAATGAATCTTAATTGGGGAAAAAAAAACAACAGCAATGTGGTGACATATGGGCCCTTGGCCCGAAGCCCGTCATAGTTGAGAAGACTTCTCTGAGGGGCAGTTTGGGCCTGATCATCAAAGCCTACCAAGATCTCCTCATCTACCAGTTATAAATTATAAAACTTGCTATTTTTCGCAAATTAAAGAGAGATTTCTAGCAATGTAGATTAATTATTTATAAAAAAAAGTTTTGTAAATAAAGAAAGTACTACTTTTTTTTTCTAGAGACACAAATGGAGTAAAAAAATGAAAGATTTAAGAAGCTCGGTAATATGTGTGTGTGTGAAAAATCTACCTCAACCGCCAGCTGTGAGAGACTCTCTCAGGTCACTTAATATGGTCGCAAACCCACTGCAACTTGGTCGTAGCCCACTGTAATATGATCGTAGTCATAAAAAATCATATAATTTAGTGTAATTAGGACTGCGACCCTGATAGCAGCCCTCAGGAAAAGACTGCGACCATGGCAACAGTCCTCATAAAACCACAGCGACATTGTCACAGTCCTCATATAAAACTGCGACCTTGGTACCAGTAGTCAAAATAGTGGTTAAAATTCAGCCACTTTGCGCCAGCTGACAGAGTCTCTCTCAGCTGGCGGCTGAGGTACAGATTCCTCTCTCTCTCTCTCTCTCTCTCTCTCTCTATATATATATATATATATATATATATATATATATATATATATATATATATATATATATATATATATATATATATATATATGGGTTAAGTGTACCTAGTAGGTCTCCTTAGACTACAATCTAAGGAGGAGTTCTAAAACTCCAACATCTCAAAAATAATTTCACGATCCGACCGCACATTATCAACTTCATGTTCTAAGAGGTACAAATATAAAAATCAAGTGATTTCGGGTTCGTTTTACTCTATTTTCTTTCAGTTCAAATATTACAGTTTTTTAAAAGTAGAACAAAATGGAACGATTAGATCAATAAGTAAACGAAATTCAAATCATTTGATTTTCTATATGTGCACATCTTAGAACATGAAGATGATAATGTGCAGTCGGATTGTATAAAAAAATCAAAATGTTGGGATTTTAAACCTCCTCCTTAGATTGGAATCTAAGGAGACCTACTAGGTACACTTTACCCTATATATATATATATACACACACACACATACATATACATACATATACATATATACATACATATATATACATACATATACATACATATACATATATACATACATATACATACATACATATATACATACATATACATACATACATATATACATACATATACATACATACATATATACATACATATACATATATACATATATACATACATATACATATATATATATATATATATATATATACATATATATATATATATATATATATATACATATATATATATATATATATATATATATATATATATATAGGGAGCTGATCCCTAAGAACCATTCTCACACAGCTATTTGAGAACTTCCATCTTGACCGCCAGATTATTTTTTAGATCTGAGATTAATTAAAATCAAAATAAACCAGAATTCTTAAAAAACCGGTTCAAATTAGATGAGACCCAACAAAGAAGGGGAAAAAAACCTCTGTTATGAAACCCCTCGTCTCCCAAACCAAAAAAACCTTGTTATGAAACCCCTCATCTCCCAAACCCAACCCAACCTCTCGTCTTCTCCATCATCGAGAGTCGTCTTCTTCACCGCTTCTCCTCACCACTCTCGATCTCTGCGTCGCCACGACTGTGTTTCCACTCTTGATCACCTCATTTGCACACCTCTCCATGGAAGCCAGAAATGAGGGAGTGTCTCTTTCTGCCGCTACATGAGGGAGCGTCTCCTTCCGCCGTGACTCTTGTCTGCCATTTAACAAATCCAGTCAAGCTTTCTGTGGTTAGAACTGTCGGCGATCAACACTCTCTTGTCCCCTATTTTGTTCTATTTCCTTGAAGACGTTATCCAGAGAAATGAGAAGGATGAATTCCTAAAATTGTTTGATTCTGAGAATATATGTGGGTGAAAGTCACTATTGAATTTCTGCAATTGGAGAATTAGATTCTACTAAATCAGTGAATTTGATCTTATATATTTGAAATAAGTAAATACAATCAGTGAGGATTATGCATTTTTGGAGGTGTTTGGTCTTGAATTATCTGAAGATTGTGTTGCTCTAGACTTAAAGAAATCACTAGTCTGTTTTCAATAAGAGTTTTTGTTGAGTCGTGAACTACAACATGCATGGTATTGGTTGTGAGAAGAAAGAGCAGGGGAGGTGGTGGGTATTTGATCACCGCAAAGATTTTTGGCACTTGGCTTGAAGTTGAAGAGTGAGCAATTGATTCAGGAAACTGAGTTGTGTGATTTTAGATTGTTCGTACTGTAGTGTTTTATAAATAATAAGATTATAGAAAGATTAGAGTTGCACATGTGCATGTCATATGATATCTGTTACATATTTTGTATTTTTTAGTTTGACAGAGAGCCAATATTCCTTACTTCAATTATGAGATCAATAAATTATTGTGAGTGTTAAACTGTCGCATAGTACAAAATTCTGAGATAAATAAAATTCTTATTGTGTACCTGAGAAAAAAATTATAGGGGTATTAGAGGCCCACATATACAGCGGGCAGAGTATCAGTTACTAAAGTGATCAGGAACATGTATCAGCTATTGAATGTTCCAATTGATCAGGGAACATGTAGTTCAATCAAGGGCTGTATCTTTACCAGATTTTCATGTTGATATAGGTGTGCACAAGCAATTAGGATAGAATTCATGCCTTCAATGTCTCATTCTATTGCACAAACAATCGGGATAGAATTCATCAACAAAAGAATAAAAGAACCTCTGCAGCTGAAAATTTTACCATTTCTGAATTTTTTTTTTTGATAGCGTAACAAGTGGCTTCAATAGCTAATAAGATAATAATGTTAAAAGAGATATATTAGAAAGAAAATGGAAACAACAATATTTAATAGACATACAAGTTCAGAATACTAGATGAAAACTTGTACCAACTGCTTTGCACAAAGAAACAGGTGGTGAATGTTGATCACTAAGAAAACTGAGTTCCATAGATTTTTCATTTTGGATATGTAACAAGTGACTTCAATAACTAATAACAATCAGGTCTGAAAACACAGTAAGACATAACATATCATTTACAGAAAATGCATCCTCTCTCTTTACGTCATTGAACCATAAAGAAACAACAATAAATAGAATACGTCTACTTCTCCGATTAAAACCATTGCTTCATCAACAACAAATAGAAAACACATGGATGCCTTCTCTACTGGAAAAACTCTCTTCCAGAAATAGTGATCCGCTGGTGCAAATGCACATTCAGAAACATTATTAGAACCTTATGCATGTATGTGCATGGTTTTGTTTTTTTTGGAACCTCCTCCCCAAAAAGTATCATGCAAAGAGCTGTCATCCCTGCATTCAAGATGCAAACATATTAGAATAAAAAAAACTTTTAAATGATATAACCATGCATAATAACTTTAGAAGCTTAACTATAATCATATGTAAAATTATCACCTCACCTACTAGCCCAAGTTAACCATGCACAATAACTTTAGAAGCTTAACTATAATCATATGTAAAATTATCACCTCACCTACTAGCCCAAAGATTGAACTGAGCCCGTGTGGTTATAGTCTTCCTCGTCTTCTTCATCAGAGTCATTTTCACACTCTTCTTATGTGGGATTGGATGAGTTATATGCTTCGGATTTCTTAAAGAAATGAAAAGAAGTTTAAAAAAAAATTACAAGTTAGTATTTTATTATAAAGCATAATTAGTATAAGCAAATAAACTTACTCTGTCTTCAAAAAAGGACAGTTTCGAGCATCATGATTTTGTCCACGACGTTTGCACCCATTGCACATTCTATTTTTAGCTTTTAGATTCTCCCGTCCCGATTTCATTCTCGTCCCTTTATTTCTTCCTTTTGTTTTTGTTTGATCAGGATCATGAATAGTTACATGAGAGTTTCTGTTGCTTTCCATTCTCATCTTCGGAGTGATCGTTAGTAGATTTATCATCCTTAGATAATAGGCATTCTGTCTCATTGTATACCTCACGAAGTCTTTTTCCAACCAAATTAGAGGCTTCCTTGGACATTAGCTCGATATCAACTACCTTATTAGCCCAGTAGGATAACTCGCTAAGATGGGATGAAAAATTCTTGTTACTACCATCTTCCATCAAATTTCCTTCTTTACCTACATTTATTCCTCTTTTAATAAATTTAGTCCATCGTTGCAAAATATAAACTTCTGGCAATCTATTATAGTCATTTTGTTTTAAAACTGCCAAGATGTGCCTACAAGGAATGCCTGTGAACTCAAACATCAAACACATATAACTTGCAGTTTGCTTTGCATTAAAATATTTTACTAATCTCTTGTAACTCCTATTTCAATATTGAGACACCTCATACCTTCTCTCACTTTCTTCTTCTGTAATCATATAAACATTTAGTATTAAGCTGTTGTGTATCTCATCTTGAAACTTATAGAAGACATATGTCATGTAGATTTGAGACATTTGGTCTTCTATTGGCCATGGGTCTTCACAGTTGGTCTTTTCTCCAATGTCTTGTGATCTGCTTGAATCTCATTCTCTCTCTGTCTTGCAAGAATCCTATCGTAAATAACAGCAAACTCATATAGGGTGTTCTGCCTTTAATATGCATCTTCATGAGGGAATTCATTTCTTCACTTCGCTGGGTGCTTGGTGCACCGGCCCAAAAGTGAGTTCTATGATAGACGGGTATCCGTCTCTCCCGAATAACCCATAATGAGTTTAATCAGTCATTATTAAGGCTATATTTTTCAAGAAGAACATTCCATACTGCCTCAAATTCTTCTGGACATATTACATTCCAAGTATTATTACATTCCAAGTATTATTCTTAAATGGTGTCATAAACTCCTGGTTATGTGCACATGGACCCAATCTATCTGAAACTTTGTCCAATATGTGTCATGCAAAGTCTATGACGAGATTGTGGGAACACTCTCGATAATGCCTTTCCTATTCCAAATCTTGATCAGTAATCAGTGTTGTAGGTGATTTTCCCATTGCCATTAAGAACATTTGAAATACCCATTCAAAAGAATCAGAAGATTCATTTGGAATGAAAGCACATCCCACGAAAATAGACTGTGAATGGTGATTTAACCCAATAAATGCTGCAAATATCAAGCCATATTGATTCCTATTGTGAGTAGTATCAAACATTATTACATCTCCAAAATGAGAGTAATTCAACCTTCCAACAACGTCAACCCAAAAGCACCGCTTTAGCTTACCATCCTCAGTGATATCAAAGTCATAAAAAAAGGAAGAATTTTTTTTCTTGATGCCACTTGAAGTGGTCATCAACATTTGTGCATCATGTCCTTTTAATGATTGTCGAACATCTCTCTCCCAATTTCTTATATCTCTTTCTGTGCATTCAATTCGGTTGTAACTTCCATTTTCATGTTCAAAAAAAATCATGGGTTTGCTTGTAGATATGTCAGCTCCCTTAAAGTGCTTCATTAACTGTTTCTTTGCCTTGCTAACCTTGCGATTTTCCTTTAACAAATGTAACCTAGATGGAGTAATCGCCTCGTAGTTATGCTCTTCAATGAACTTTTTGACTATCCACATTGTGCTTGTTCGATCTAGGACTAACCGCATGATTGTTTTACAGTTTGTTCTTATTGAACCTGTTCTTTTAATCCCATTTACTTTGCTTTGTGTCTGACCTTCCTTTGCACATACAAAACTTTTCCCAATTAGCTCTCGATCGATCGAAAGCTTTGTCGAACTACTCCGAGTTTCAAAGCCTCCAACCTTCCCATATTCCTCATAAAAGTTTTCTGCATCCTTCAGAGATTTAATGTCATGCCCATAGTTGGTTTCTGAGAATCGTCGACTTGAGGAATCCATACTTTTTGCGATGAACTATTGTCTAAAACTTTAGAGGTAGCATGCTGACTTTTCATGACACAATCTAGAAATGTTGTAACGACGCAACATTAAACACAATCGTGATAATCAACCGAATAGTATTAATCATGAAAAGTTTTATTTCTTTTTTTATTACTTTATTCTATCTAGAAAATTTCTAATACTCCCTCTCTATCAAGTTTCAATAAATTTTTAAAAAATCTTAGATTATTATCAAAAAGAATAATATCAACATCTAAAACTAAACACATCCTCTTAAAACATAGACACTAGTAACCATAAGGTTTAAGATTTTTAAAGTCTAGAACTCACATAAACTGTTATAATTTATTAGAATATGTTTCTTATATTTAAGGAAATCTTTATGGAAAATTTTAGAACTTTAATCCAGACACACACATCTAAGCAGTAAAGCAACAAATAAGTTTCAAAACTAAGTGTTAATTATAAAGAAAAGAAAATAATTTTAATTAATCAAAACATCATAATTAAAAACAATCTAATTAAAAAGAATGTAAGGTAGGAAATCACAATTAAAAACAAAATAAATTTAAATCAGTTTCGATTAATCTGAGAATTTTAATTAAAGTAGAAAACGTTTTAATTAAACTAAAAAATGTTTAGAGGTTCAATTAATCTGAGAATTTTAATTATAGTAGCAAATCACGATTAGAAACAAGATAAATTAAACACAGTATAAAATTTTAATTAACAATCTAAATCATCATAATATTATGCAAATTTTAATTAACAATCTACCTCCTCCTAAAAGATCTGATGCCAGGGCTTCCTCATCTAGCGGCACAGACGACAACAAGGTGGGGTCTCGGGCTTCCATGGAGAGGTGTGCAGACGAAGTGATCGAGAGTGGAGAGTTATCCATTGATCGAGAGTTTTTCGAGAGAGAAAACAAAGGTGATCGAGAGTTGTTCGAGAAAGAAGACAAAGATGACCGAGAATTGTTCTTCCGCAAATCAAACCCCAAATCAAATTCACTGATTTAGCAAGAGTCTAAGTCCCAATTGCAGAAATCCAACAGTGACTTTCACCCACATATTCTCAGAATCAAACAATTTCAGGTCACAACAAGTTCTGGATTATTAAACAGCAGATGAGTCGCGGCGGAAGGAGAAGACGAGAGGTTGGGTTGGGTTTGAGAGATGAGGGGTTTCATAACAGAGGTTTTTTTTGGTTTGGGGAGACGACGAGTTTCATAACAGAGGTTTTTTTTCCTTCTTTGTTGGGTCTCATCTATTTTGAACCGATTTTTTAAGAATTCTGGTTTATTTTGGTTTTAATTAATTTCAGATCTAAAAGATAATTTGACGATCAAGATGAAAGTTCTCAAATAGCTGTGTGAGAATGGTTCTTAGGGATCAGCTCCCTATATATATATATATATATATATATATATATATATATATTATATATATATATTATATATAATATATATATTATATATATATATATATATATATATATATATATATATATATATATATATATGAGAAAAATGTATATCAGCCCGCGGCTGAGAGTACTCTCTCAGCCTGCGGTGACGTGGCTCGATTTGTCACCTCACTGACTTGCGGTCTGCTTTTAGGTAGAAGTTAATTACCAAATACCCCTTATGATAACTTTTCCTTATTGTTTATTATTATTTTTCCCCCCTTTTATTTTGCCGCTCTTTATAGAATATAAATTACTTTTCGCCTTATTTCTTTACCTCTTTTTTGAAAGATGTAGTTTCTCCTTTTCAGCCTGGGATAAATTTTTTTTTGAAAATATAAAATCTTTTCAGATCATTGTTTTCAGCCTGCGATAAAATTTTACTTTTAGTTTTTAATTTTTTTGTATATAATGTAGTCAGAGTCTTGGTCGCATTGTACATTTAAACTGCGACCTTAGTCAAAGTCTTTCATCGCAGTGTACATGGTGAAATGCGACCAAGGTCGCAGTGTTGTTATTGATAAAGATGGCCGGCAACTGCAATCTAGGGTTGCATTACATGGACTGCGACTTTGGTCGCAGTACGTTAAATAATTATTTTTTTTGAATATAATGTAGTCAGAGTCTTTGCTCGCATTGTACATTTAAACTGCGACCTTAGCCAAAGTCTTTTTGTCGCAGTGTACATGGTTAAATGCGACCAAGGTCGCAGTGTTGTTATTGATAAAGATGGCCAGCAACTGCAATCTAGGGTTGCATTACGTGGACTGCGACTTTGGTCTACGCGTCATTCGTTGTTTCCTGAAGCGGTTTGTCTACGTGTCGGTTCTTCATTGGGTTAGGCGTTAATGTCTTTTATTTTCAAACCGGCGCTGGCGGTTAGAGACCATTAATGCCGACGATTCTGATTAATGAACCATTAATTATGGTTATTATGGGCTGCCTATAAATAGGGCTCACGCTCTCCCTTTAACAGTCCATAATTAGACTGTTTTCTTTCGAGAGCAATTGCTCTGAGAATTTCCGTCTTCTTCAGAGTCTCTAACAGGGGCCTGCCTCCATGGATGAAGATGACCCTATTGACGAACTTGATCGATGTTCGTCCACAAGGGAAGAAGTCATAGACCTCATCGTCCATAAGGGAAGAAGTCATGGTCCTCGTCGTTCACAAGGGAAGAAGTCATGATCCCTGACGAGGACTTAATCCTCACCGAGATCTGTTCTCACTTGACGCACCAGTCAAGCTTGCTGGTGACGGATGGTCAGAGTGGGTATGGCGGCGGGGATGTGGTGGATATAGTGGTGGGTAGCATTCCCTGTGAGGTCTCAAAACCTCCTCTCTTACCCCAGAAGTGACATCGAGGAAACTCCATGCTCACTGGATAACCTTCTGGTGAAGAGATGTTCATAAACGAAAGTTTCTGCTGCCACCAGACCTCCAGGAGAAGATTGCTCTTAGTAGTCAACAAGGGCTCTTCTTGGCTCTTCTGATGTTTTGTCTTATTGGATACTTTGATGTTTAGTGTTCTTTGTAACACTCAATCTTATTGATTCTGCTGCCACCAGACCTCAAGAAGAAGATTTCTCTTAGTCAACAAGGGATTTTTGATGTTTAATCTTCTTGGCTACTTTGATGTTTAGTCTTCTTTGTAACACTCAATCTTATTGATTCTGCTGCCACCAGAGCTCAAGAAGAAGATTGCTCTTAGTCAACAAGGGATTTTTTTGATGTTTTAGTCTTCTTTTGTACTGCTGTATTTTTAACACTTCAATCTTATTGTATAAGAGATCGTTTTGTATCATTTGCACATTCCTGGAGATAAATGCCTGGACATAAATAAAAAGCATATTTGTTTTTTTTTAATAAAATACGAACTTTTTCGCAGCCATGCATTGCAAACAAAACAACTATGACCATAGATGACACTGCGACCAAGGTCGCATAAGATACATTGCAAACAGTAACTACTGTGACCAGTGTCGACACTGCGACCAAAGACTGCGACTAAGCAACTGTTGGGGTAACGTGTCACACCGTCGCAGTGTTGTTGTTGATTAATACTAAAAACGAGCAATAGCGACCAAGATTGGAGATTATTTTTTTAAGACTGCGGCCATCAACTGCGACCAAAGTCGCAGTAAAGACCACCAACTGCGACCAAGGTCGCAGTGATGTTGTTGATTAAGAGTAAAGACCAGCAACTTCGACCAAGGTCGGTGTGTATTTTATTAAGACTAAACACCAACAACTGCGATCAAGGTCGCATTTTTTTTTATTAATACTACGGTCAGAAACTGCGACCAAGGTAGCAGTGTTGTTGTTGATTAAGACTAAAGTACAGAAACTGCGACCAAGGTCGCAGTGTATTTTATTAAGTCTGCGTCCAGCAACTGCAACCATGTCGCAACCTTTCATTTTAAAAATTTTATAAGGTGAAGTAATAATTATTAACTGCGACCAATGAAAAGTTGTCTGTTGTCTAATGCGACTTGGACTCACTCCGTGAGACGCGACCTGTCATAAAGATTTATGAGATCTTTTTAACGTCAAGTCTACGTTGATGAACCCGCACCATTCGCTGTTTCCCGAAGCTGTTATTATGGGCTGCCCATAAATAGGGCTCACCCTCTCCCTTTAACAGCCCATAATTAGACTGTGTTCATTTGAGAGCAATTGCTCTGAGAATTTCAGCCTTCTTCAGAGTCTCTAACAGGGGCCTGCCTCCATGGATGAAGATGACCCTATGCACGAAGAAGACCCAGAGCTTGATTGTCCTTTTTCAAGTTTCGCTGGGCCTTTGGGAGAATATTTTGGCCGGTGAACTTGATCGATATTCGTCCACAAGGGAACAAGTCATGGTCCTCGACGTCCACAGTTTTTAATACACGGGGACGTCAATAACACCACTGCTCTTATTCAACAAGGGCTCTTTTGATGTTTAGTCTTCTTGGTTGTTTTGATGTTTAGTCTTCTTTGTACTGCTATATTGTAACACTCAATCTTATTGTATAAGAGAGCGTTTTGTATCATTTTCACATGCCTGGAAATAAATGCGTGGACATAAATAAAAAGACCTCAATAACAACACTGCTCTTAGTCAACAATGGTTCTTTTTGATGTTTAGTTTTCTTCTACTGCTATATTATAACACTCAATCTTTATATAAGAGATCGTTTTTGTATCATTTTTCACATGCCTGGAGATAAATTCGTGAAAATAAATAAAAAGCATATTTGTTTTTTAATAAACTACGACCTTTGGTCGCAGTCATGCATTGCAAACAAAACAACTTGGACCAGAGACCACACTGCGACCAAGGTCACATAAGACTACAGTGCAAACAGAAACAACTGCGACCAGGGTCGACATTGCGACCAAAAAACCGTGACCAAGGTTGCAGATTTTTTTTTTAAGACTGCGGCCATCAACTGCGACCAAAGTCGCAGTGTTGTTGTTGATTATTTATAAATACCACCAACTGCGACCAAGGTCGCAGTTATGTTGTTGATTAATACTACGGTCATTTTTTTGTGTTTTGGTTCATCATGAACTCCCAGAAAAGGTCGTCTGTATCAATCTCAGATTCTGACCCGTAGCGAGACATTGTTTCAGAACTAAACATAAAATCATCATTTGATGATTGGTTTCTTTCCGGTGAAGACGGTGGTGATGGTGAAGACATTGTTTGAATGTATTGCTTCTTTCCGGTGAAGACGGTGGTGATGGTGAAGACATTTTTTGAACTTATTTTCAGAACAGTTAAGAGTAACTAGTTTGAGCAAAAATAACTTAGTAGTTTTAAATCCTTTGCTCATGACCCTTTATATACTTTTAATCCCGGAATTCCAAAAGGTTTAAGCTCTTTGACCACGTGAATATCTCTCAAATATATTTTTCTATCTTTCCCAAAATTGTATACTTCCTAGGTGACTGTTCAGTTATCCAAAACAGTTTAAAAGTTAATACACTATAACTTTAAATTACTTTGAACTCCAAAACAGTAATTATTGCGACCAAAGTCGCATTGGGAACTGATAAATGATTAACTGCGACCATAAATTGCATCCGTAGTAGGATCGGTGGGGGAACTACGGATGATTGAGTAAAAATATAGTTTTTAGGTATGAGATAATATACTAGTAACAAGCATTATATAAAGGTGAATATTTTTTTTACTTTGAATGCTAGAAGTCGCAGTCGTCATTTAAAAGGGGTATTTTTGTCATTTTGATTCACGATTGTTTAGGCGGGATTTTTTGATTTTTTGTGGCGCCCACACTCTGCGACCGATGTGTGGCCTATATTCAGCCACGTCCCGCAGGCTGAGAAACTCTCTCAGCCCGCAGGCTGAGGTACAGATAGCCC
>JAVJIF010030317.1:0-28458 GCA_038442645.1 Agave tequilana
GCGCGCGCGCCGGCGCTGGCCGGCCTAGGTTCGGGTTCGGGTTCCTACCGTCCGGTTCTTTTTTAACCGGGTCTCACGGTACGGGTTACGCGGAGCATACCCGCTCCGCCATCCGAATCCGAACCACCCCGCGCAACGGCTGTCAGCTAACCGTTGCGGACAGTTGGGTGGTTGCTACGGTTGAAACGAACCGTTACAACGGTTCAGACCGAACCGTTGCAACCGTTCGGTTGGGTTCGGACCATAATACCCCTCCTAGAGTGCTATAAATAGCGCTCCATTCTCTCAATCAAAACACACAGAAACATCAACTCTCTCTGCATTCTGAAATGAGATTCTCTCTCTCTGTCTTGAAGTAACTTCCAACGGGAAGTGGGAAATCAGCAACTCGATTTTCGAAGCGACTTTCAAGAGATTCTGCAAAATTTGTTCTGAAAGAGGGCTCAGAAAATTTAACAGATTTTTTAGTAGAATTGTTGACTGAATCTGGGACTTCCAAAGAAGAATATTCTTCTACATTCCTCCTTCCTCTACAGTGGGTGCTCCTCCAAGAAAAGACAAATATTCTCCTGAAATTTGTCTTAGTCCCGCTACTTCGATAATCCTGTGAAGGTACTGGTTAACTACGGTTCGACCGTACGGGGATTTGGTAGTGCTATCCAAATACCGTGAAGGAGTGTTGTATCTTGGGAGACCAGCGTCCAGTAACCCGTTAGCACCTGTGCGGGGGACGTAATTGTCTTAAGGAGATTCTCTTTAAGCGTACCTCACTCCAAGTATTGTATAAGTGAATTAATTTTCTTTATACAGGGGCTATACTGATATTCAGTATATTGAGACTGACTTATACCAGTCTAATTGGTGTTTAACCAAGGAAGGTAATTAAAAGGTGGTTCTTTAATTAAGGAACGTTCTATTGAACGGAAAACCTCCCACCTGATATTAACCGACCTGGCCAATTAGATCAGTGATATTTCAGTGATATTGATTAGTTGTGAGATTGATCCTAGAAACCAACAGGTATCACAACCAATAAAAGAATCTCAAATGCCAACTTGAAATGAAGCTACTATAACAGTTATCTGCATATATGCAAGATTAATCATCTATCCCATATCCAATATGTATCATCTATAAGCACAATTATTCTAGGAATACAATAAGATTAGATTATAAAAATTAGATTGATTCAGAACGAACTTCGTACAATATAAACCAGACCCTTTGCTCAAAACAACCTGCAATAAACCAGTCTGAGAGGGAGTGAGCTTGACAGCTCAGTGAGTAGAGTAGGAATAACTCAGGAAATGATGACAAATTAATGAAAAGTATGAATATTCAAGTAATAAGAGTAAATCTGAAAGAGTAAGAAGGCAGAAAAAATTAATGACATCCCACGGTTTAAAAATCAAGACAATGGTCTCCAAAATCTTCGGGGACAATCAAACTCTTATGATCATAAATTCTCAATTTCTTTTTTGAGTTTTCATCTTTCCGTATAATAAGATTTATGAATTTTATAAAATAATGTGTTTAGTTGCTTGAACTCGTCTTATGTATACATAGCATATGTTACTTACGTGTCTTATATTCCACACAAGATAATATACCAATCTCCATAGTTAAAGTCATAAACATAATTTATGAATTCATATAACACATGCATCACCAAGCATACTTGTAAATCATATAATCATATCATACCTCTCATATTATAATATCACATCACACTTCATAGCGTTCACATATCATTTAACTGAACGACACCATATACGTTACTTATATGTATACAATCCATAATAGAGGGGTGAAAAATTCACCGTCTTCTTCTCCTCCTACCGGCTCCCTCCCGGCCCCTTCCTACATATATATAGGTATATAAAGCAATAGCACCGTCTTTCTCCTTCTACCGACTCCCGTAGGCCCCTTCCTACAAGTATGTGTGTGTGTAACAACACACCGTCTTCACGCCTACTAGCTCCCGCTGGCCCCTTACTTCGTTTGCATAAAAATAATACGACATGCACACACATCACATATACATCAACTATCAAGGTAACACATACAGTATCAGTTACATTATGATATACTTTTTTCCAATCACCAATCATGTGATTGATATGTCACACACGATCAAATTCGTGTAACTAACAAGTACATACTCGCATTCAGCATACATACTTATTTGCTTGTTGGTACACCCACGCCATCAAGTTCATACAATTTCAATTGTTTACCCATCATGTGGATTGATTTACCCAAAAGGCACATTTATGGTATTTGGGTAATAAACATGTTATCAATATTAGTATTTAATGTTCGATTTAGATTCATAGCATATCCACATAAATGTTATATATCTAGTATGCAATATAAGTGGTATGATCATCACCCGTACTCAACCAGCAATACATGGTTTCATACATAGACAAGATCAATCAGTTAACGAAACAATCACTGTAACGGTCCCAGTCTTATTAATTTCCATTATCACAATCATCATGATTATCCTTAATCCAAGCGTGAGACCCATCAAGATATAACATTTCGATTTCGGCTAACATCGGCCTACTTATGGCTTCACAATATTTCCACTACTAGTCTATATATTTCAAATTATTGATCCGACAATCCAGTAAAGAACACAAAGCAGCTCATTACTACTCCATAAACTCCATAATATTAACAAGATTCAGGTCAAGCACCTATTAATATAAGCATTTCAATATATTACAAAAGTTCATGGCAAGCATCAACATAGGAGTTTTACATAGTATTTCTTAAACAATATATACATATCAAAAAAACATGCCAAAAGGGTGAAATATCTCCCGCTGCCACCTATCCAGTATATTGCCATTAAGCGGGTCCTTTGCGTTTATCCAAACCTGACGGTGATTAATATAACAGAGTGAGCTCGACAGCTCAGTGAGTAAAACAATAATCATATGCATGACCTTTATGTATGTCTATTGGAATTTATTATACAGGTAATAATTGTAATTTATACTATTTTTGCATATTTTTATGTATTTGCTGAAGTCCTGTCCAAAACACAGTAGTTGGTCCTATTAGTCGACTTGTCCTACCTATAGTCGACTAATACTATTATTAGTTGACTTAGCTTAAAGTTATAGTCAACTGAACTCTGTCCAAAAAGATACCCATTCTCTGTTGGCTGCCAGTGACTCAACTAGTCGACTACCCTATCTTGTATAGTCGACTACTCTTGGTATTAGTCGACTTATAAGTCATCTATAGTCGACAATATTTTGACCAAAAGGATGTCTACTCTCTGTTTGTTGCCTGTAACTAAAACTAGTCGACTGCCCTATCTTATATAGTCGACTAACCTCGGTACTAGTCGACTACCCATCTTGTATAGTCGACTAAGGGTGGTTTCCAGAGACTTGTGTAACAGAATCTCACATCTATAATCGACTTGGTCCAGGGACTAGTCGACTATACTAGTTAAAATTGCCTATATCAATCGACTATCACAGAGTCTAATGTTAGGAAATTTATATAGTTTTAACATGCAATTTCCATCTTAACCATATTAACACACTTGTTAAACATAAAGTTGGACTCCCCCTTCGGTCACCTCCGGTTAAACCCGATCCCTTCCTCCTATACGTTATTCAATAAATATTCTCCTCTTCGATCATCTCCGGTTCAACCCGGTCCCTTCCTCCTATACATTATTCAACAAAATATTCTCCCCTTCGATCACCTCCGGTTCAACTTGGTTCCTTCCTCCAAATATACAATAATCATATTCTTTATGTAATAACAACATGTAAGGATTCATAAAACAATGTCAACATAAATAATCTCATGATTTCTACTTTACATGATGCCAACATTATGAAAGTCATTAACATGTATAAGTAACCACTTGCTAAGTTAACAATATGTGAGCATTTTCAAAATGACCAACATATAATATCATCTTAATATATGTGTAGCCATATATATATGCATAGCAACAAGTATTACGTTCTTTCATAGAACTATTTCTTCTTAAGAAGCATGTGTTTGACTGCCATGTATACACACAATAAAATTTATCAATCATGCACAATGGTAAGCATACATGAAAATAGCTACAACATGATTATCATAAGATTGTTTATAATGTACACATAAAGTCTATAAACCATACACATGCATTATTGTTCATTTTCACGTCCACTTATAACTTGGCAAATTCTCACTTTATTTCAAGCTTTACACTACCTACTATTATATTGGGGTTTGGATGTTCTACTCACTCTTGAAGAGAATATCCCCTTATCAAGCTTGGTCACCGGCTATAATGGAGTCTATAAGGTCATAACAATATCATAATTAGTTTGTAGTTAAAAGAGTATAAGAAGGGGTAGTAGACTTAATTTGCTTATCTTCTTCAACAAATTCACCCTCCTAACTCGATAACCTATGCCAACCTTGTCTTCAAGAATTTTCCTCTAAGGTGATGTTAGATCACCACTTTTTCATGTTATATTAGGTCTTTGGAGGAGATAAAATAGGTAAAGAAGGAGCCTTTTTAGTATAAAGGAACTAAGAAAAGTGTAGTGAGTGGAAAAGAGGGAGAGAGTGAGTGAGTGAGAGAAGAAAATGGAGGGGAAATTGGGGGGGTTTGCTGGCTGTTTTGGCCGACAGCAAATAATGAAGGGAGGGGGTTTTTGGAGTTGGAAATGAAAAGAAGAAGAGAGTGTTGCCAAATGAGAATTTTCTCTTCATTCCCCCTATTTATACTCCACTTCTCTCCATAGGATCTTGCCAAGTGCCCCCTAACATCATCTCTCTACACCTATACCTTACTCTTATAAGTAAGGTTCCCATCCCTCTCCCCTCATGAAGTACTTGTACCAACAAGTATGGTGGGGATATGGTAAAAAGTCAACATGCATGTGTGTGTATTTAACCCATATACATATATACTAGTATATGCATGGTATAATGTATAATAAAAGTATCTTACATGGATACTTGTTTTCACATTATCTCCTTAAAGCACTCAAGTGTTTTAAATAGGGTTATTAGTTAAGACAAGTGTTACAATCACTGCTATCAGTCTTATATGCAAACATACACACTTTATTTTTCAACAACATATATCATTCGGCACACCCCTTGTCCGCACGAATTCTATATATATCTAATACTCCGCCACATACTCCATCGTGTACTCCGTCACAATTGTTATATCGCAACATATCAACATGCAATTTATACATAAACTTGTCATTATATATCAATCAATAAATAATAATTAACAAGTTAACAACTATATATATGATGATACAATATAAGATAAAGGTATATGTACAAGTACTATACACATACTCACGCCTATGCTTCTTAATGGTGTAACCGATCACTTGACCCAATTCTTGTGTGTCGCATACATATACATTTGTCGGGTTAGTGTCACGTTACTCATTGATACCCTATCCAACTATCAATCTTACTAAATATTCATGATTATCAGCTGACACAATAATCTATAGTTATCATTTTTATAGAATCACCTTGTTAGCTATATTATAGTTGCAATAATGATTAAACTGCATAGTTGTTATACCAATTAGCTGCCTTTTATAATTGAAGCTTAGTTCTCTCTAAATTCAACATTATTATTATTATTATTATTATATATATATATATCTATATATATATATATATTATATATATATATATATATATATATATATATATATATTATATATATATATATATATATATATATATATATATATATATCGTTCAAGCATTATACAAGGATTGGTACCTAACATGTTTAGAATTTGTTCATAGGACTCATTTTACAGTATCTATCATAGGCTTGATGTATGTGCACTTAATAAATTAAAAATTCATGCCTTCATAAGAAACTTTCAAGTCTTCCCTTTATCACAGGAAGCTACTTGAAGAAATAGACGATGAGACTTGAAATAAGGTATCCTACACCAAAGGAAGGAGAGCACCTTTACTTATACGGCATGATATATAATATCAAATGCAAGTGGGCGGATACGTATACTATTAATGAAAATGTAACCAGTCACTTGACAATTTCCGCTTTCTGAAGTGGAGGATGCAAAATGTTATAAATTTAATATGACAAGGCTCAAGTAAAGTGTTATACTAATACCATTTTAATAGGACCAGGATTTTATTTACTACAACTACTGGAGAAAAGTGTTCTAAAGGCAAACTATTGAGTATCTATACTGAAACTTTAGAAGGAGTTCTCAAGAAATAATGAATAGAAATTAACCATGAGCTTCAATCCCTTAAAGGAGTATTGGGAAATTATTGGATATAAATAGGCCAAGAAATGTTCCAAATCCATCTTCCATATATATAAATGATAGTCTAGTAGAGAGTTCTGAGCGATTTAAAGTATGTTGAAAGACTATTAAATATTGTATTACTTCTAATATTCTAAATCTTGTATCTCAATTTCTTGATTTGATTGGAAATATTTGAATTTTCCTAGTTTACAAGTTAATTTATAATATCGGTGTCACTCTATACTTCAATACTTTGATCCTTTCAATGGTTCTAAAATTCAATTAAAAGTCTACACGAAGTCTCTTTATCACGAGCAAAGTGGGCAACAATCATGCATGATTGGTTAAATAACCCATTTTCATTGCAATTTACTGCCATAACTTATAATTGGACTCCTAGTTACATGATTAGCATTGTTACGAGTTAAGACATATTATACTTGGAGTACGTCTTCTTCTTCATGATTAACGGTTAAATTTTCGTAACCCACATATAGTTAGCTTCTCAGTAAGAAATAATTTACAATAATATTACTAGATCAGGGTCATACCTTACCTCAAAATTCTAGATTCATGGATTACACCATTCAACTCTAGCAAAATTCTCTCAATCTACTAGTAGTATTTCGACAAAGTTTGTATCACATACATCCAAACATGACGCGACATAAACCATTGAAAAGTGGACTCTTATGATTCTATATATCTCTTAGACAATATATCACATATTATAAGTAGTTTGATTTAGCAGCTATCATTAGTCATGAACTTATTGCTTAAACACATTTTTGTGGCTCAGTCTTTCCAGACACCAATAGAGTTTTTATAATAACTTTTATTCTACATATTGAAATGGAATAAGAAAAGATTTATTAGAAACTAGACTCGACTAACTTTCCATTGATCTATTACATGATAAGTTTTATTAAGCTAAACTGCTCCAAAAATTTAGAAACTCATTACTTATGAATGAGTTTTGCAGCACGACATTTCAACCGACATGTAATATTTCAGTCATAATTTAAGATACAAGTATCCATGTAACACCCTGATTTTTAATATCTTAATTTAATATTTTAATCCGGGATTAGTAAAGTTATACAAAATTTCTGAGGTGATGATTGAATAAATCTTTGCGTGAAAAAGATATCTTAAAATTTCTACGGAAATTGGAATGGAATAAATAGGATGAATTTATATAAATTTATTTGTGTAAAACTTTATGGGGATGCAAACATTTCTTGTATAAATACATGCATACATGTATAGGGGATTTTTGTGTGTAGGTATATATATACATGCCTAATGTACATGGATACATAAACAATTATTTTATGTTTAAATATTATAATATTTTGCTATAGACTTAGTGGAGGGGAGTAGGTGGAGAGTTAAGAGATGAAGACAAGTAGCACTTAAGACAAGTTTAATATTTTTAGAAAATGGTTTATTATAGGAAAGGGAGAGAAATAAAATTATTTCTCCCCCAAATCTCTCTCTTTCTCTCTCACTCACGCAAGTTTCCCCAAACCCCTCTCTCTCTCTCGTGCGGGTGGCCGGGCCAGGCGGGGCGGCGCACGGGCGGCGCGGGTGGCGCCCGGGCGGCACGCGCTGCGCGCGCGCGCAGCACGCGCAGGTGCCGCTGGCTGCCAGGCCGCAGCCAGGGCGGCCAGGCCGCGGCTAGGGCGGCCAGGGCGGCGGCGGCAGCCGGCTAGGGCGGCGGCGGCTGGCTAGGATGGCCGGAAGTCGGATGTGGTGAGTGGGTTTTCCTCTTTCCCTTTTTTTTAAATTTCATCCTTGCAAACCCTAGATCTTGACCCATTGAATTAAATGAGATTTTCCCTTGAGTTATTATGATAATATTCCTTGAAATTTCATAACTTTTAAGTATGAAGGGGTCTAAATTTATTGTTGATATTATTGAATAAATCAAATTGTATAGGAATGATGGGTAGGGAGGTTGCATGTTAGGGTATATTATGTAGCATGGAACCCATGAATTTTCAGATTTCATTTAGATCTCAAATCTGAAATTTCATCCTCACCTTTTACTTTGATGGTAATGAAGCTTTCATTGAGATTTTGTGAGATTAAATTTTGAGCATGTTTGTCTTTCTTAAATAGGAATAAAAAAATGCTTTATAGAATCATTTGATTTAATGCATGATGAACTTGTTAGGTGTTGCAATTCATATAGTAAAAATTTCTTGTGTGATTATGTGACTCCCTTGTAATAACATGCAACCTAGCCTTTTGGCGACAAACTATTAAATCCTATATGATAGCATAATGTTCAAAGAAGGGTCATGGTTTGAGTTAGTTTAAATTTTATCAAGACGTATACTCTCTTGTAAATTGTATATGAGTCTATTTTGGAAATCGATCGGGGGTTAGTATTGGTTATCATGTATATGATTCTATTTTGTGATAGCGATCGGGGGTTAGTATTGGCTATCATTAATAAGCAAGGTTAAGCCGTAGAAATTTGGGTGACATTATATCAAAAGTTCAAGTGTCGATTAACGTATTATTAATAGAAGACAAGATTAACCTATAGCATGGCATTAGTGTCATAAATGCGTGGGTCGTTACGATTGGGGGAGATCAAGTTATAGATTTCTCCTAACCTTTAGTATAGATGGAGGATCTTGAAGCTTTTCACACTTGTGAGGGTTGAACATCTTGCTATTCTTACATAATAATCTGTGCAATCGAATCAATATTTGATCTTGGTCATGTTAATGAGATAAGAAGGAAAGTTTCATGATATAAGTTAAATATGAAGTGGGAGGTGACTTAAAGAGAGACTTGTGATAAATCATGTAGTGATCAAATTATGCATACTCTTATAAATAATTCTTGTGACCGCAAATCTAGATACTTTAGTTCATGACTTACTTATAATTCAAGTTAGATGAAGAAATAATAGGAAAGTGAAGAATTTGTTAATAGAGCACCTTTGGTATGGTAACACAAATCTGTTAAAATCTGTCCAGATTTGAGACCTGAAACATGGAGTTTCTTTTGTAAGGATATTTAATGAGAAAAGGTCATGTGATATACCGTTGGAAAGCTAATCGAGTCTACTTTCCAACCGCGCTTACGGTGTCCTAATCCAATGTCTGTGCTGGGAGTTATCACTGGAACTTGATAACTTGTCGAAAGTGCAAAGTTGCAGAATTTTAGATGTCTAAATGATTTTTCTGTTTATTTCAGCTGTTCATGTGAATTAAGTGGGTCATTTAATATATTGTTAGAAAGGTCAATAAATCTAAGTTTTAAAGGAAGTCCTGCGTCTCATTCTAACATCAAAAGTAGAAGTTACGATAAAATCATCCTCGATTGTTAGGGAGGTCAGATCCGATGAAACAGATTTAGGTGGACCTATGGAAAAATTATTGGAAATTATACGGGCATGTTGTGCTGAGTTTAGAACTAAACACTCTTCTTCTGTAACGCATGTTACGAACACGAGTATGTCATACTTATTTATTTAAATGCTGACTACTTTAAATTAATGTTTCATAACGAGGTTGTATGTACACTCCGTGTGCTGGTGTTTATCCTTACTACAGGTTTTGTTAATTTTATCAGAAATAAGGAATTATTGTGTTATGGACTCCAAAAGATATATTTCATCCTAACACATAATTTCTTTGGTGGCCTAGTAACTGGACTGTGAATAGAGTATTTATTGGCACATGGTCAGTAGAAATCTCTGAAGCGCCGAAAGTAAATGGTAAGGATGATAGACTGATAAATTGTAATTCACTGTTAATTGGTCAAGTTATCGACCAACACTAAATTGTATGGACAATAGACTGATAGATGAGTGAACATGAATACTAATTGAAAGGGAAGATTTTCTTACTGTAATATTAGAGAGTTGTATTCCAATTAACTAGCACGTATGAGACATTTGTTTCTCCTTATAGTCTCAACTTACCCATCCATTTAGCCAGGATGTGTGTGCGAGTAATACTTTTGCATACCGATAGCATGTGCCCCATAAGGTGACCAAACTTCTGTGATAATTGAAATAAACACTTTCAATCGTATGTGCTATATCGTTCCAATTCTTAATGGTTTCCTTTCTCTTTGGAGTACAATGTCTTGACTTACGTTAAGGATTAAAGTATGATTGTGGCGTTCATATTATTCTAGTTATAAGGGATAAACCGATTATCTGAGACGATGATCAACTCTATGGGCGTAATAATGAATGTTTTGAAATCTCGTATATGAAGATTTGAAAGTGAGAAATATGGGTATGTGACATATGTACATATGTACTATCTGGTCGTTATGCATGTGTGAACCATGTGAACAGGGTCGTTCCTCTGTTCAAATATATTTAGAGCATTACATAGAAAGCACCCATATTATATATCTTCACACATATACCATGTTACAAGAATAAAGGATAGTAAGGCAGGCTTAAAACTGAACACAACCTTGTGTAATAAGTGTTGCATTTAATGTAGAACTTTGAAACATGGTGTACAAGGGCATTGGCATGTGTCTCACTGAATAAGAATCATTATGATTGATATGAATATGATGGGTGAATATCACTTGATTTATGTACTTAATGTAATTGGGTGGCATGTTCTGATTAATTAATTGGTATGAATATTCCTGCAATGATGCAATCTAACAGATAAACATTAATTGTGAGTATGATTGCTTTTGTAAGGGAATTGATGTGCATGATATATGAACCTTATGAAATTGGATGCGTTGGTTATTGTGTTGTTACTATGATATTGGGTAAACCCCAAGCACATGTCTTCTTTCTTATTGTTGCACATCATTTCGGGCATGACATGTAAGCTAGTTTTATATTGCTTGTATGAATATTATAACTTAAGTTGGCATGATGCATTATATAAGAGAGGAAGGGGCCGGGCGGGAGCCGGTAGGAGGGGGAAGACGGGGATTTGACAAATACATATATATATATTTGGAGGAAGGGGCCGTGCGAGAACCGGTAGGAGGGGGGAAGACGGTGTTATTGTTGTATATACATGCTATATATATCATATTGGGAGGAAGGGACCCGTATGGCACGGGCGGAGTGCGAAGACGGTGCTATGATATACATTTAATTGCATCCTTACAATGATTGATAAAGAATGGTTATGTGTGATACAAATGTGTATGTGTGTGTGACACTGGGGGTATGATGGATGTGTCGTTGTATATGACAATGAAACCATCAGAATACAAGTTTAGTTCATTGAAATGAATACCATATATTGAGTAAAAGTGTGCATGTGAACCAGTGCATTTCTTGAAGTGTGATGCGTTATTGCATTATGAGAAAGATGATGTGGTTATATGTTATAATATTATGGCTTGTGATGTAAGCGTTATTTGAATGCATAAATTAGGTCTATGGCATAACTTTGGTGGTTGGCATATTAGCGTGGAATACTAGGCACGTGAGTAATACACACTATGTACACTTAAGACGAGAGAGTTTGGCTATGTAACTCATAGAACTTATCATACATAAGATGAAAATTCAATAAAGAAATTGGGGAATACAAAAGAAGAGTCTGATCGTCCTCAGAAATTGTAGAGGCTGAGACCTTGATTATCAAACTATCGGATGCCTCCGATTCTTATCTTCTTACTATTTCAGATTCCTTTATTGCGTGTATATTCATACTCTTGTTGAGATATTATCTTTTCTTGATTATTCCTACCTCACTCACTGAGCTGTCGAGCTCACCCTCCCACAGACTGATTTATTGCAGGTTACTTGGAGACAGGGGTCAGGGCTATGCTGCGCAGGGTTCGTTCTAAATCGATCCATCTCTTGTAGTTTGGGATATTTGTGTTTGTGGATGATATATATGTGGGTCATGGGAGGCATGATTAATCTTGTATATCCATATGTGGAGAACCTTATGGTAGTTTCATTTCAAGTTGACATTTGAGCTATTGTTATTGAGTTGTAACAATAAGAAGTGTATTAGCTATATAATACCCATGATTAGTTGGAAGTTATAAATTCTGAAAGCCTTTGGATGCAGAGATAGGAACTCTAGAGTTTATGTTATTTTGTTTCTCCATAAGTAGGCGATGTCAAGCCGAAAAAATTTTTCATGGTTGTGTGGATGATTTTGAATTAAGTTATATGGTTGGAATGAGTATAGGTAGGCTGATGTTAGCCGAAATTATTATATCTGTATTGGATATTATATCCGACCAGTAATTACAGAGGAGGTGCTGCTGAAATTTCTAAGAAATAAGGAAAAGATTTGATAAATCGGTTTTGTAAGTGGAGGTTATGCAAATTGAGGATTTATTAAACTGGGACCGTTACAATCCAATAAGGACATGGTATGAACCGTCAGAAAGTAAACTCGATTATCTTTCTAACGGTTTATAATACGGTACTATTTAGCCCTAACACGCTGGTGAATTGAGCTCAATATTTCAGGTTATGATGTTTAACAGATTTCTTCACCTATAAGGAAGATCCACTATTTTACTCAAAATGATTGTTTTGTCCAAAATTTTTACAAGAAAAATATGGGGAATATAAATTGAAAACTTCCTTAGATGATACAAGTTAATCACTACATATCATAAGAATTTTTTCTGAAAAATTCGAAGAAAAACAAAATAGACTTAGATCAAGAAAGATCTCCCTCACGTATAGATTTCTTCCTCTTTTTCGTAGTCGTCGAACCTTTGTCTTGCCGTCAGTGCCATGGTCAGCCATCACTAAGAGAAAACGAAAGAAACTGATTAGGAAGAGAAACCAGGAGAGGGAAAAATAGATTCTTTCTTAGGGTTTCATCTACTTACCAAGAGAGTTAGGGAGAGAGAGTAAAAGGGGTTGTTGCCCCCTCCCTCCAGCGGTGGCCTCCTCGCGCCGCCAGCCCCTGCCAGCCACAGCAGTCGCGTCTACTGCTGTGGCCGAGCCCAATCTAGGGAGGGGGGAGAGAGACAGAGAGAGACAGAGAGAGAGAGAGTAAAAGGGGGAGGTTGGGAGAGAAAGAGGTTGAAGAGATCTCAATTTTGAGGGGTTCTAGGGCTTGCCATGGAGATTTCTCCTCTAGGAGAGGATGAAGATGATGAACTCTCATTAGACACTTTTAAGATCCGTACCCATCTAATTTTACAAGTTTGCCATGGCTCATTTCATCCAAGTGTTCAATTCCTAAATCAAGGAGATTTAGGCCCTTGATCTCCCTCCCATGCACACCTTCTCCCTCCACTAACAAAAAAATATAAAAAATTCTCATGATTGTATTTTCTTGATAAACACACATATTTCATGTATAATACTAGTATATCTATACATTGAAGTACTATGTGCACAATAACTATGATATATGTATATTCATACATACCACTCAACTTTCTTAAAATTATTGAAATTCATTGCATACTCAATTAATCAATATCAAATTTTTTCTCATATTCTATATAGTTTTAGTAACCCAAAATTTATATTATTAAATCGGGGTGAATAATCCGGAGTGTTACAAATAGAGCTAGAATTAATAATTGTTGGGATTAAAAATAAAATGAAAGCATGAGAGAAACTAATTACAAGGTTTTAGTAAAAATTATTTGAATACAGAACAAGATGCAAGGGGTTAAAAGAAAATTATAAAAAAAAAAGTGAAGCATGCATTTTTTTTAAAAAAGTGGAAGAGCCAAAGAAGATCAATTAAATTTGAGGGACTAGACAAATATTGGAAAAGCAAAATAGGCCACTGACTGAAATTTCTTTTAAAGTTCATGGTGAAATCGGCCAAAAAAAAAAAGAAAGAAAGGGAAAAAAAAAAGGGAAAAAAAAGCTTTATCAGCTTGTTGCATTGGCGTGTAGAAAAGTGGGAGGGTACAACGGGAAGCGTGAATGTGTCTCATGCATTGAAGAGTTATTACTATTTTAGTAGGTGTATTTTTTTTGGTAAATTATAATTAATTTCTGACAATGTAATTAAATTTTGAGTTTTTAAGATATAAGTTCATAACAAATTTCTTATTTAAATATTAGCCTCCAATAATATCATATTTGAATATTAGCCTTCCAATGTTCACTTGATATCAGTGTTTTACTATTTATTCTGTCCAATTTTTTAAAGAAATTATGGTACAAATTCAATTATGATGTTAAATTATAAATTTGTCTCAAACTTTAGAGTTGCATGAGAGAGAAAGAATTAACCATATGACATTAAATAAAAACCTTAGAAAAAAATTATTTGCAAAAAGAGAAACATAAGCAAGAGACCAACAAAATAATAAAAAAAGGCAAGAAAGTTGTTGGTTAACTTGAATTGATGGGAGTACGAGAAGAAAATGTAATAAGGTAAAAATGCTAACTTAGTTAGAAAGTAATAGAATATTCTTATTCTGAGATAAATTATTACTTAGAGAGACTAACTACAAGTAAACAATTAATTGTGGGAGACTTATATCTAAATATGATATTGTCAGACTCTAACATTCAAATATGAAATTTATTAGAGACTTAGATCCTAAAAATCCTCCAATTTTAGTAGCTATATTGTATAAAGGTCGGCTTTGTAATGACGTAGGCCACGTACGTGCCAATCCCATGCTGCTCCCTTCTTGGGAGTAGGAAGAAAAATCTCTCCACAGTTCAACTAGTAGATATTGCTGTGCTTCTTTCTTCCTTCTTTTTGCTTTTTTTTTTTTTTTTTTGTTTAAAAGTTTTAAATTAGTTTGTCGAAAACAATGCTACCGGACACACCATCATGTTTTGATTGGTAGAAGGGGATATGAAATAAAGAAAGGTGTCGTGTCCCGGCCGGCCTGACTGGCTCTTTTCTACCGAGTGCCAATCAAACGGTTAGTATGTTCTGCATTCGATAGTCTTAGCATGAATCATGATCATGTATTTGTTATTTTTATCTGTTCCTCGTGTCAAAATGACGCTTGCATCACTGAAAAAGTTAGGAGAGAATTAAAAAAATAAAACAGAACTCGAATGGTGTTAACATCGGGGATACATTCACAAAAATAATCAAACAATTCTTTTTTAAGTTGGCGCCAGAAAAACTTGTACAAAAATATGAGAGTAATACTGATAAGACAAAGCGAGGAAGAAAAATTGGTTATGGGACTAGAACTAAGAGTATGGGAGGTCAAGGGGACAATTTAAAGGACATAAAATTTCAAGAGAATAATTGGAAAGAATCAATATTGTAGATTGTTAAGTTAGCACTTAGTCGAATTCAAATTTAGAGATGACGAAGGAGAAAAAAATGTTGAAAGCACTGTTTTTTTATTTATACCGTTCTCTATTTTGCTATTGAGTAAGGATGAAGAAGCAGAAAAATGCAAAAAAAAAAAGAAGAAGAAGAAGAAGAAGAAAATTTGGATTCATACTTTTTGCTGTTATTGATTAGGGCTTAATTAAAAAGGATTGATTAAAGGATATTATGATTCAAAAGAGAAGGGAAAAGAAAATTTAACATAACTGCAAATATGACAAAATCAGGCACTTCTGAGTTCAATTTAGTCCAAAAGTATTTAAAAAATAAATAAATAAAGTAGTTCAAAACTGTGAACAGCTGTATTCCATCAAATAGTTTCATGTCAAAGAAATAGTTGAAATACTTAGAATCTCAGATTGCAAGTCACTCATTTGATCCTCATTATACCTCGTATTAAATGGTTAGAACTTAGAAACCACTCTCAACATTTACGAATAGCCAGTCACAGTGAGGCCTCACCAACTAAAAAAAGGTCTGAATGGGTTCTGGGGAGCTCCAGATTCAAGTCCCGGCTACGGCTCAGGTTAAATAATAATAATAAAATCAATCAATAAATAAAGGAAAATAATCTTATAAGAATAGTTCTCGAACTAAACTCCAGGAGAACTCCACAGTGAGTCACTCTATGAACGATCTTCATCTTAATCTATATATTCAAATTAGGCTAATAATGAAAAATCATACTATTCCAGATCTTTTAACTTATGCATCAAAGGACATATTTTTTTTCTACGGCTAATATAACATATTTCGCGTGACCACTTAATGCCTGGGTAAAAAGACATGAAATCACATGCTTTTCATTATTATTCTAGTTTGAGAGTGTAGAAGGCGGTTCATATCATCCGTGAGATGACCCATCATAGTTTGAGAATCGTTCTCCCTGGATTTACCCATGCGTTAATTTGGCGAGATTTCCCAATATAAATAAATCTTGCCAACATGAAGCCAAAACTTGTTGGGGTGGATTGGCCGGCCCACCAGGCCCACAAGATCAGGAAGGCATCAATTCAAGCTGTTAGAAAATGAATCTTAATTGGGGAAAAAAAAAACAACAGCAATGTGGTGACATATGGGCCCTTGGCCCGAAGCCCGTCATAGTTGAGAAGACTTCTCTGAGGGGCAGTTTGGGGCTGATCATCAAAGCCTACCAAGATCTCCTCATCTACCAGTTATAAATTATAAAACTTGCTATTTTTCGCAAATTAAAGAGAGATTTCTAGCAATGTAGATTAATTATTTATAAAAAAGTTTTTTGTAAATAAAGAAAGTACTACTTTTTTTTTCTAGAGACACAAATGGAGTAAAAAAATGAAAGATTTAAGAAGCTCGGTAATATGTGTGTGTGTGAAAAATCTACCTCAACCGCCAGCTGTGAGAGACTCTCTCAGGTCACTTTAATATGGTCGCAAACCCACTGCAACTTGGTCGTAGCCCACTGTAATATGATCGTAGTCATAAAAAATCATATAATTTTAGTGTAATTAGGACTGCGACCCTGATAGCAGCCCTCAGGAAAAGACTGCGACCATGGCAACAGTCCTCATAAAACCACAGCGACATTGTCACAGTCCTCATATAAAACTGCGACCTTGGTACCAGTAGTCAAAATAGTGGTTAAAATTCAGCCACTTTGCGCCAGCTGACAGAGTCTCTCTCAGCTGGCGGCTGAGGTACAGATTCCTCTCTCTCTCTCTCTCTCTCTCTCTCTCTCTATATATATATATATATATATATATATATATATATATATATATATATATATATATATATATATATATATATATATATATGGGTTAAGTGTACCTAGTAGGTCTCCTTAGACTACAATCTAAGGAGGAGTTCTAAAACTCCAACATCTCAAAAATAATTTCACGATCCGACCGCACATTATCAACTTCATGTTCTAAGAGGTACAAATATAAAAAATCAAGTGATTTCGGGTTCGTTTACTCTATTTTCTTTCAGTTCAAATATTAACAGTTTTTTTAAAGTAGAACAAAATGGAACGATTAGATCAATAAGTAAACGAAATTCAAATCATTTGATTTTCTATATGTGCACATCTTAGAACATGAAGATGATAATGTGCAGTCGGATTGTATAAAAAAATCAAAATGTTGGGATTTTAAACCTCCTCCTTAGATTGGAATCTAAGGAGACCTACTAGGTACACTTTACCCTATATATATATATATACACCACACACATACATATACACATATACATATATACATACATATATATACATACATATACATACATATACATATATACATACATATACATACATACATATATACATACATATACATACATACATATATACATACATATACATACATACATATATACATACATATACATATATACATATATACATACATATACATATATATATATATATATATATATATACATATATATATATATATATATATATATATATACATATATATATATATATATATATATATATATATATATATATAGGGAGCTGATCCCTAAGAACCATTCTCACACAGCTATTTGAGAACTTCCATCTTGACCGCCAGATTATTTTTTAGATCTGAGATTAATTAAAATCAAAATAAACCAGAATTCTTAAAAAACCGGTTCAAATTAGATGAGACCCAACAAAGAAGGGGAAAAAAACCTCTGTTATGAAACCCCTCGTCTCCCAAACCAAAAAAACCTTGTTATGAAACCCCTCATCTCCCAAACCCAACCCAACCTCTCGTCTTCTCCATCATCGAGAGTCGTCTTCTTCACCGCTTCTCCTCACCACTCTCGATCTCTGCGTCGCCACGACTGTGTTTCCACTCTTGATCACCTCATTTGCACACCTCTCCATGGAAGCCAGAAATGAGGGAGTGTCTCTTTCTGCCGCTACATGAGGGAGCGTCTCCTTCCGCCGTGACTCTTGTCTGCCATTTAACAAATCCAGTCAAGCTTTCTGTGGTTAGAACTGTCGGCGATCAACACTCTCTTGTCCCCTATTTTGTTCTATTTCCTTGAAGACGTTATCCAGAGAAATGAGAAGGATGAATTCCTAAAATTGTTTGATTCTGAGAATATATGTGGGTGAAAGTCACTATTGAATTTCTGCAATTGGAGAATTAGATTCTACTAAATCAGTGAATTTGATCTTATATATTTGAAATAAGTAAATACAATCAGTGAGGATTATGCATTTTTGGAGGTGTTTGGTCTTGAATTATCTGAAGATTGTGTTGCTCTAGACTTAAAGAAATCACTAGTCTGTTTTCAATAAGAGTTTTTGTTGAGTCGTGAACTACAACATGCATGGTATTGGTTGTGAGAAGAAAGAGCAGGGGAGGTGGTGGGTATTTGATCACCGCAAAGATTTTTGGCACTTGGCTTGAAGTTGAAGAGTGAGCAATTGATTCAGGAAACTGAGTTGTGTGATTTTAGATTGTTCGTACTGTAGTGTTTTATAAATAATAAGATTATAGAAAGATTAGAGTTGCACATGTGCATGTCATATGATATCTGTTACATATTTTGTATTTTTTAGTTTGACAGAGAGCCAATATTCCTTACTTCAATTATGAGATCAATAAATTATTGTGAGTGTTAAACTGTCGCATAGTACAAAATTCTGAGATAAATAAAATTCTTATTGTGTACCTGAGAAAAAAATTATAGGGGTATTAGAGGCCCACATATACAGCGGGCAGAGTATCAGTTACTAAAGTGATCAGGAACATGTATCAGCTATTGAATGTTCCAATTGATCAGGGAACATGTAGTTCAATCAAGGGCTGTATCTTTACCAGATTTTCATGTTGATATAGGTGTGCACAAGCAATTAGGATAGAATTCATGCCTTCAATGTCTCATTCTATTGCACAAACAATCGGGATAGAATTCATCAACAAAAGAATAAAAGAACCTCTGCAGCTGAAAATTTTACCATTTCTGAATTTTTTTTTTGGATAGCGTAACAAGTGGCTTCAATAGCTAATAAGATAATAATGTTAAAAGAGATATATTAGAAAGAAAATGGAAACAACAATATTTAATAGACATACAAGTTCAGAATACTAGATGAAAACTTGTACCAACTGCTTTGCACAAAGAAACAGGTGGTGAATGTTGATCACTAAGAAAACTGAGTTCCATAGATTTTTCATTTTGGATATGTAACAAGTGACTTCAATAACTAATAACAATCAGGTCTGAAAACACAGTAAGACATAACATATCATTTACAGAAAATGCATCCTCTCTCTTTACGTCATTGAACCATAAAGAAACAACAATAAATAGAATACGTCTACTTCTCCGATTAAAACCATTGCTTCATCAACAACAAATAGAAAACACATGGATGCCTTCTCTACTGGAAAAACTCTCTTCCAGAAATAGTGATCCGCTGGTGCAAATGCACATTCAGAAACATTATTAGAACCTTATGCATGTATGTGCATGGTTTTTTTTTTTTTGGAACCTCCTCCCCAAAAAAGTATCATGCAAAGAGCTGTCATCCCTGCATTCAAGATGCAAACATATTAGAATAAAAAAAACTTTTAAATGATATAACCATGCATAATAACTTTAGAAGCTTAACTATAATCATATGTAAAATTATCACCTCACCTACTAGCCCAAAGTTAACCATGCACAATAACTTTAGAAGCTTAACTATAATCATATGTAAAATTATCACCTCACCTACTAGCCCAAAGATTGAACTGAGCCCGTGTGGTTATAGTCTTCCTCGTCTTCTTCATCAGAGTCATTTTCACACTCTTCTTATGTGGGATTGGATGAGTTATATGCTTCGGATTTCTTAAAGAAATGAAAAGAAGTTTAAAAAAAAATTACAAGTTAGTATTTTATTATAAAGCATAATTAGTATAAGCAAATAAACTTACTCTGTCTTCAAAAAAGGACAGTTTCGAGCATCATGATTTTGTCCACGACGTTTGCACCCATTGCACATTCTATTTTTAGCTTTTAGATTCTCCCGTCCCGATTTCATTCTCGTCCCTTTATTTCTTCCTTTTGTTTTTGTTTGATCAGGATCATGAATAGTTACATGAGAGTTTCTGTTGCTTTCCATTCTCATCTTCGGAGTGATCGTTAGTAGATTTATCATCCTTAGATAATAGGCATTCTGTCTCATTGTATACCTCACGAAGTCTTTTTCCAACCAAATTAGAGGCTTCCTTGGACATTAGCTCGATATCAACTACCTTATTAGCCCAGTAGGATAACTCGCTAAGATGGGATGAAAAATTCTTGTTACTACCATCTTCCATCAAATTTCCTTCTTACCTACATTTATTCCTCTTTTAATAAATTTAGTCCATCGTTGCAAAATATAAACTTCTGGCAATCTATTATAGTCATTTTGTTTTAAAACTGCCAAGATGTGCCTACAAGGAATGCCTGTGAACTCAAACATCAAACACATATAACTTGCAGTTTGCTTTGCATTAAAATATTTTACTAATCTCTTGTAACTCCTATTTCAATATTGAGACACCTCATACCTTCTCTCACTTTCTTCTTCTGTAATCATATAAACATTTAGTATTAAGCTGTTGTGTATCTCATCTTGAAACTTATAGAAGACATATGTCATGTAGATTTGAGACATTTGGTCTTCTATTGGCCATGGGTCTTCACAGTTGGTCTTTTCTCCAATGTCTTGTGATCTGCTTGAATCTCATTCTCTCTCTGTCTTGCAAGAATCCTATCGTAAATAACAGCAAACTCATATAGGGTGTTCTGCCTTTTAATATGCATCTTCATGAGGGAATTCATTTCTTCACTTCGCTGGGTGCTTGGTGCACCGGCCCAAAAGTGAGTTCTATGATAGACGGGTATCCGTCTCTCCCGAATAACCCATAATGAGTTTAATCAGTCATTATTAAGGCTATATTTTTCAAGAAGAACATTCCATACTGCCTCAAATTCTTCTGGACATATTACATTCCAAGTATTATTACATTCAAGTATTATTCTTAAATGGTGTCATAAACTCCTGGTTATGTGCACATGGACCCAATCTATCTGAAACTTTGTCCAATATGTGTCATGCAAAGTCTATGACGAGATTGTGGGAACACTCTCGATAATGCCTTTCCTATTCCAAATCTTGATCAGTAATCAGTGTTGTAGGTGATTTTCCCATTGCCATTAAGAACATTTGAAATACCCATTCAAAAGAATCAGAAGATTCATTTGGAATGAAAGCACATCCCACGAAAATAGACTGTGAATGGTGATTTAACCCAATAAATGCTGCAAATATCAAGCCATATTGATTCCTATTGTGAGTAGTATCAAACATTATTACATCTCCAAAATGAGAGTAATTCAACCTTCCAACAACGTCAACCCAAAAGCACCGCTTTAGCTTACCATCCTCAGTGATATCAAAGTCATAAAAAAGGAAGAATTTTTTTTCTTGATGCCACTTGAAGTGGTCATCAACATTTGTGCATCATGTCCTTTTAATGATTGTCGAACATCTCTCTCCCAATTTCTTATATCTCTTTCTGTGCATTCAATTCGGTTGTAACTTCCATTTTCATGTTCAAAAAAAATCATGGGTTTGCTTGTAGATATGTCAGCTCCCTTAAAGTGCTTCATTAACTGTTTCTTTGCCTTGCTAACCTTGCGATTTTCCTTTAACAAATGTAACCTAGATGGAGTAATCGCCTCGTAGTTATGCTCTTCAATGAACTTTTTGACTATCCACATTGTGCTTGTTCGATCTAGGACTAACCGCATGATTGTTTTACAGTTTGTTCTTATTGAACCTGTTCTTTTAATCCCATTTACTTTGCTTTGTGTCTGACCTTCCTTTGCACATACAAAACTTTTCCAATTAGCTCTCGATCGATCGAAAGCTTTGTCGAACTACTCCGAGTTTCAAAGCCTCCAACCTTCCCATATTCCTCATAAAAGTTTTCTGCATCCTTCAGAGATTTAATGTCATGCCCATAGTTGGTTTCTGAGAATCGTCGACTTGAGGAATCCATACTTTTTGCGATGAACTATTGTCTAAAACTTTAGAGGTAGCATGCTGACTTTTCATGACACAATCTAGAAATGTTGTAACGACGCAACATTAAACACAATCGTGATAATCAACCGAATAGTATTAATCATGAAAAAGTTTTATTTCTTTTTTATTACTTTATTCTATCTAGAAAATTTCTAATACTCCCTCTCTATCAAGTTTCAATAAATTTTTAAAAAATCTTAGATTATTATCAAAAAAGAATAATATCAACATCTAAAACTAAACACATCCTCTTAAAACATAGACACTAGTAACCATAAGGTTTAAGATTTTTAAAGTCTAGAACTCAACATAAACTGTTATAATTTATTAGAATATGTTTCTTATATTTAAGGAAATCTTTATGGAAAATTTTAGAACTTTAATCCAGACACAACATCTAAGCAGTAAAGCAACAAATAAGTTTCAAAACTAAGTGTTAATTATAAAGAAAAGAAAATAATTTTAATTAATCAAACATCATAATTAAAAACAATCTAAATTAAAAAGAATGTAAGGTAGGAAATCACAATTAAAAACAAAATAAATTTAAATCAGTTTCGATTAATCTGAGAATTTTAATTAAAGTAGAAAACGTTTTAATTAAACTAAAAAATGTTTAGAGGTTCAATTAATCTGAGAATTTTAATTATAGTAGCAAATCACGATTAGAAACAAGATAAATTAAACACAGTATAAAATTTTAATTAACAATCTAAATCATCATAATATTATGCAAATTTTAATTAACAATCTACCTCCTCCTAAAAGATCTGATGCCAGGGCTTCCTCATCTAGCGGCACAGACGACAACAAGGTGGGGTCTCGGGCTTCCATGGAGAGGTGTGCAGACGAAGTGATCGAGAGTGGAGAGTTATCCATTGATCGAGAGTTTTTCGAGAGAGAAAACAAAGGTGATCGAGAGTTGTTCGAGAAAGAAGACAAAGATGACCGAGAATTGTTCTTCCGCAAATCAAACCCCAAATCAAATTCACTGATTTAGCAAGAGTCTAAGTCCCCAATTGCAGAAATCCAACAGTGACTTTCACCCACATATTCTCAGAATCAAACAATTTCAGGTCACAACAAGTTCTGGATTATTAAACAGCAGATGAGTCGCGGCGGAAGGAGAAGACGAGAGGTTGGGTTGGGTTTGAGAGATGAGGTTTTCATAACAGAGGTTTTTTTTGGGTTTGGGAGACGACGAGTTTCATAACAGAGGTTTTTTTTTCCTTCTTTGTTGGGTCTCATCTATTTTGAACCGATTTTTTAAGAATTCTGGTTTATTTTGGTTTTAATTAATTTCAGATCTAAAAGATAATTTGACGATCAAGATGAAAGTTCTCAAATAGCTGTGTGAGAATGGTTCTTAGGGGATCAGCTCCCTATATATATATATATATATATAATATATATATATAATATTATATATATATATATATATATATTATATAATATATATATATATATATATATATATATATATATATATATATATATATATATATGAGAAAAATGTATATCAGCCCGCGGCTGAGAGTACTCTCTCAGCCTGCGGTGACGTGGCTCGATTTGTCACCTCACTGACTTGCGGTCTGCTTTTAGGTAGAAGTTAAATTACCAAATACCCCTTATGATAACTTTTCCTTATTGTTTATTATTATTTTTCCCCCCTTTTATTTTGCCGCTCTTTATAGAATATAAATTACTTTTCGCCTTATTTCTTTACCTCTTTTTTGAAAGATGTAGTTTCTCCTTTTCAGCCTGGGATAAATTTTTTTTTGAAAATATAAAATCTTTTCAGATCATTGTTTTCAGCCTGCGATAAAATTTTACTTTATAGTTTAATTTTTTTTGTATATAATGTAGTCAGAGTCTTGGTCGCATTGTACATTTAAACTGCGACCTTAGTCAAAGTCTTTCATCGCAGTGTACATGGTGAAATGCGACCAAGGTCGCAGTGTTGTTATTGATAAAGATGGCCGGCAACTGCAATCTAGGGTTGCATTACATGGACTGCGACTTTGGTCGCAGTACGTTAAATAATTATTTTTTTTGAATATAATGTAGTCAGAGTCTTTGCTCGCATTGTACATTTAAACTGCGACCTTAGCCAAAGTCTTTTTGTCGCAGTGTACATGGTTAAATGCGACCAAGGTCGCAGTGTTGTTATTGATAAAGATGGCCAGCAACTGCAATCTAGGGTTGCATTACGTGGACTGCGACTTTGGTCTACGCGTCATTCGTTGTTTCCTGAAGCGGTTTGTCTACGTGTCGGTTCTTCATTGGGTTTAGGCGTTAATGTCTTTTATTTTCAAACCGGCGCTGGCGGTTAGAGACCATTAATGCCGACGATTCTGATTAATGAACCATTAATTATGGTTATTATGGCTGCCTATAAATAGGGCTCACGCTCTCCCTTTAACAGTCCATAATTAGACTGTTTTCTTTCGAGAGCAATTGCTCTGAGAATTTCCGTCTTCTTCAGAGTCTCTAACAGGGGCCTGCCTCCATGGATGAAGATGACCCTATTGACGAACTTGATCGATGTTCGTCCACAAGGGAAGAAGTCATAGACCTCATCGTCCATAAGGGAAGAAGTCATGGTCCTCGTCGTTCACAAGGGAAGAAGTCATGATCCCTGACGAGGACTTAATCCTCACCGAGATCTGTTCTCACTTGACGCACCAGTCAAGCTTGCTGGTGACGGATGGTCAGAGTGGGTATGGCGGCGGGGGATGTGGTGGATATAGTGGTGGGTAGCATTCCCTGTGAGGTCTCAAAACCTCCTCTCTTACCCCAGAAGTGACATCGAGGAAACTCCATGCTCACTGGATAACCTTCTGGTGAAGAGATGTTCATAAACGAAAGTTTCTGCTGCCACCAGACCTCCAGGAGAAGATTGCTCTTAGTAGTCAACAAGGGCTCTTCTTGGCTCTTCTGATGTTTTGTCTTATTGGATACTTTGATGTTTAGTGTTCTTTGTAACACTCAATCTTATTGATTCTGCTGCCACCAGACCTCAAGAAGAAGATTTCTCTTAGTCAACAAGGGATTTTTGATGTTTAATCTTCTTGGCTACTTTGATGTTTAGTCTTCTTTGTAACACTCAATCTTATTGATTCTGCTGCTGCCACCAGAGCTCAAGAAGAAGATTGCTCTTAGTCAACAAGGGATTTTTTTGATGTTTTAGTCTCTTTTGTACTGCTGTATTTTTAACACTTCAATCTTATTGTATAAGAGATCGTTTTGTATCATTTGCACATTCCTGGAGATAATGCCTGGACATAAATAAAAAGCATATTTGTTTTTTTTATAAAATACGAACTTTTTCGCAGCCATGCATTGCAAACAAAACAACTATGACCATAGATGACACTGCGACCAAGGTCGCATAAGATACATTGCAAACAGTAACTACTGTGACCAGTGTCGACACTGCGACCAAAGACTGCGACTAAGCAACTGTTGGGGTAACGTGTCACACCGTCGCAGTGTTGTTGTTGATTAAGACTAAAAACGAGCAATAGCGACCAAGATTGGAGATTATTTTTTTAAGACTGCGGCCATCAACTGCGACCAAAGTCGCAGTAAAGACCACCAACTGCGACCAAGGTCGCAGTGATGTTGTTGATTAAGAGTAAAGACCAGCAACTTCGACCAAGGTCGGTGTGTATTTTATTAAGACTAAACACCAACAACTGCGATCAAGGTCGCATTTTTTTTTATTAATACTACGGTCAGAAACTGCGACCAAGGTAGCAGTGTTGTTGTTGATTAAGACTAAAGTACAGAAACTGCGACCAAGGTCGCAGTGTATTTATTAAGTCTGCGTCCAGCAACTGCAACCAATGTCGCAACCTTTCATTTTAAAAATTTATAAGGTGAAGTAATATATTATTAACTGCGACCAATGAAAAGTTGTCTGTTGTCTAATGCGACTTGGACTCACTCCGTGAGACGCGACCTGTCATAAAGATTTTATGAGATCTTTTTAACGTCAAGTCTACGTTGATGAACCCGCACCATTCGCTGTTTCCCGAAGCTGTTATTATGGGCTGCCCATAAATAGGGCTCACCCTCTCCCTTTAACAGCCCATAATTAGACTGTGTTCATTTGAGAGCAATTGCTCTGAGAATTTCAGCCTTCTTCAGAGTCTCTAACAGGGGCCTGCCTCCATGGATGAAGATGACCCTATGCACGAAGAAGACCCAGAGCTTGATTGTCCTTTTTCAAGTTCGCTGGGCCTTTGGGAGAATATTTTGGCCGGTGAACTTGATCGATTTCGTCCACAAGGGAACAAGTCATGGTCCTCGACGTCCACAGTTTTTTAATACACGGGGACGTCAATAACACCACTGCTCTTATTCAACAAGGGCTCTTTTGATGTTTAGTCTTCTTGGTTGTTTTGATGTTTAGTCTTCTTTGTACTGCTATATTGTAACACTCAATCTTATTGTATAAGAGAGCGTTTTGTATCATTTTCACATGCCTGGAAATAAATGCGTGGACATAAATAAAAAGACCTCAATAACAACACTGCTCTTAGTCAACAATGGTTCTTTTTGATGTTTAGTTTTCTTTCTACTGCTATATTATAACACTCAATCTTATTATATAAGAGATCGTTTTTGTATCATTTTTCACATGCCTGGAGATAAATTCGTGAAAATAAATAAAAAGCATATTTGTTTTTTAATAAACTACGACCTTTGGTCGCAGTCATGCATTGCAAACAAAACAACTTGGACCAGAGACCACACTGCGACCAAGGTCACATAAGACTACAGTGCAAACAGAAACAACTGCGACCAGGGTCGACATTGCGACCAAAAAACCGTGACCAAGGTTGCAGATTTTTTTTTTAAGACTGCGGCCATCAACTGCGACCAAAGTCGCAGTGTTGTTGTTGATTATTTATAAATACCACCAACTGCGACCAAGGTCGCAGTTATGTTGTTGATTAATACTACGGTCATTTTTGTGTTTTGGTTCATCAATGAACTCCCAGAAAGGGTCGTCTGTATCAATCTCAGATTCTGACCCGTAGCGAGACATTGTTTCAGAACTAAACATAAAATCATCATTTGATGATTGGTTTCTTTCCGGTGAAGACGGTGGTGATGGTGAAGACATTGTTTGAATGTATTGGCTTCTTTCCGGTGAAGACGGTGGTGATGGTGAAGACATTTTTTGAACTTATTTTCAGAACAGTTAAGAGTAACTAGTTTGAGCAAAAATAACTTAGTATGTTTTTAATCCTTTGCTCATGACCCTTTATATACTTTTAATCCCGGAATTCCAAAAGGTTTAAGCTCTTTGACCACGTGAATATCTCTCAAATATATTTTCTATCTTTCCCAAAAATTGTATACTTCCTAGGTGACTGTTCAGTTATCCAAAACAGTTTAAAAGTTAATACACTATAACTTTAAATTACTTTGAACTCCAAAACAGTAATTATTGCGACCAAAGTCGCATTGGGAACTGATAAATGATTAACTGCGACCATAAATTGCATCCGTAGTAGGATCGGTGGGGGAACTACGGATGATTGAGTAAAAATATAGTTTTTAGGTATGAGATAATATACTAGTAACAAGCATTATATAAAGGTGAATATTTTTTTACTTTTGAATGCTAGAAGTCGCAGTCGTCATTTAAAAGGGGTATTTTTGTCATTTTGATTCACGATTGTTTAGGCGGGATTTTTTGATTTTTTGTGGCGCCCACACTCTGCGACCGATGTGTGGCCTATATTCAGCCACGTCCCGCAGGCTGAGAAACTCTCTCAGCCCGCAGGCTGAGGTACAGATAGCCCTATATATATATATATATATATAT